>MJUU01074070.1:26680-60313 GCA_002080025.1 Modiolus philippinarum
CATTATTTGTAATAGTTGTAAAGCAAATATAATAAGCTTTTATTTGATACCCACTTTAAATGATATTTCTTTACTAAAAAGTAATATCAGGCAGAAGAATGACAAAACTTAATCGAAATCGGAAATATTCAAAGATCTATTAATTTGGTCTATTTGAAAATAAAATTTTGGTCATTAAAACTATGTTAACATTATGTTAACATGTTTTATATTCAAGAAAATAGATTGAAAAACTAAAAACAATTTTCAGAATCGGGAATCGAGATGTACTTCGGGTTCTTTAGACCATCAAACTTACGCAATTTCAATGAAGATATCTAAATTTTCCTCAATATTTCATAGGGGTAGGGGTAAGTTTAATGGCGCTATGGAACGTATAGGGCACAGAAATTGTAAAAAATTGAGTTCCTTGTAAAGCTCATACAATAAGCAATCGTTTTATACATCGTTTTCATAACTGGGAAGCATTTGATTAACATTTTGAAGCAACTGAAAGAAATACTTGAACGAAAAACGAAATTTTCCAAAATTTCGGTAGGTGGGTCTAAAATGGGCCCTGTTCCACCAGTGCGTGCAGGTTATGCTCGTGTTAACATGTTTAATTTTGAAGAGGGGGATGTATGGGGACTTAAAAAAATAGGTGGGGTTGGAAAGTGGGGAGTGCACGGTGGGTTATTCCAGCCCATGGACTAAAACACGTATTAGACAAAAGACAAACGTAGACAACGATAGGAACTCGGGACAGGCGGACTTGGTACCGGCACTAGCAAAAGCCAGTGGTAGGGTTAAACCGGTTTATGGATACCCAAACATCCCCTTTATCTGTCCCGTTTCACTATAGTATAAACACATACGATTAAAACCAAATACAGGTAGCTACTAACCCCATGACCCCATGACCCATAAGTACGTCTTTGGGGATCGATATTGCTATGGCTATTTGATGTTAACATCAGCTGTTTATCACAGACAGAACAGTTATTCTTGAATTTACTGTTAGCACATTTTTATACCTACCTCCTCGCCATCCATATTTTGCTTATTCAACACAGACGCTTGCTATCATCATTACGCTTAAATACCGCAAAGGACACGTCTACCACGACGTATACGACGTATTTTCTCATTGGTATTGTCATTGTGTCGCCTGCGTGCAGGCAGTTCAAACATATAGGGACCAGAATCCGTCGTCTTGCGTCGTCGTTGTCATAAAGATTTGTGTCGCATTTTTCTCAGGAACCAGGTATTGGAGCTTTTTGCAATTTGGCATGAAGTGTCAGTATGGGGACATATACCGTGTAACAGAGTTTTGGATCTCTCTCTTGCCCTTTCCTATTTGACGGAACTTAGAATAATTTTTTGTTATATTGCAGGCGACACATGTCTTCTCTAGAAGACTGACTACTATGTTTAATATAGTATTGACCAGTTGACAGAAATAGCAATAGCATATACTTGTTCTAACTTTCGACAAATATATACTTGAATTCTGCTTAGACCGATGCAATAGCCGTCTTGAACTTACAATGAGGTGTGAATATAACTCATTGTTGAAGCCCCCATGGTGATTTCAAGATAGAGAACAACAAGAAAAGCGTTGTTCCATTGGTTGTTTTTGCCATGTACTTGTTGAGATGTTGTCTAATTTGCATCTACTTCATATCCCTTCATTGCTTGTTGAAGATATTTGCAGACAATAAACATCATTGTTTTGATTGACATTGCATAAAAATGCACTCTGTTTTATCTATTTAATTACTGGATATGTAAATAAACAACTTTTATTGTGAATTTCATTGTATGTAGCTTTGGAACCATGACTCAATAGATTATTTGTACTGTTTAATTTGCGACAAATTTCCAAAAATTCACAAAAATTCATTCTATAAATGCTACAGCTACAGTGGACCTAGCTATTAATAAAGTCGAGCAATAATGTAACTGAAGATAATCATGATAATGTACATATTTAAAAGTATATATTCTGGTATCTAGATGGATTATTTTCGTATCTTCTTGTGCAGACTGACCGAGCGTCGTGATTAGAGTAATGTATTGATATCCATTCGGGGTAGTTAAGTCATAAAACAGAAAGCCTGGTCACTTAGTCATAGTCCACAAACTGAGAAACACTACATGTATATAGCGCTAAATTTCATTCCCCTACACATTACTTCCTTTTTCAGTGCCAATCAAAACCCGTTACTCATGTGTATATCCTTTATAATATATTTGTCGTGATAAACATGTTCTGGTCCTGATAGACAACTCATTGAACGTATGAAATTATAAATAATCCATCAATCAATCAACATACGACTGGATCGGTTGCTTCTCTCCTTAGAGCGTATATTAAATAGACTGCAAGGTCTGATCTTTTGTCTTTTGGAATCAGTAATTTGTCCATGTCTTTGTAGCTATTTTTTTTCATGGGGGGGGGGGGGTGGTTGTTTCTTACCATTACACCATTACAATCAATGTGTCTGTCCTCTTAGTGGAAACGTGTTTTTTATTCTTTCTAGTATTTGTAGTAGATTAAGAAAGTTTTAGTCTAGAAAATATCTATAGAGGCGGATCCATATTTTTATAAAGGGGCGTAAATCCTGAAAATAGTACCAATGCTGTCGAGATGAGCAAGGGGAAAATTGTAATGACTATTTTGTCATTAAAAATCCTTTAATTATTTCATTTTCACGTATACTTGGTAAAAATATGTAAAAATTACAGGTATATGGATAGTTTAATACATAATTCCAACAATATTTTCTTCTTTTACGGTAAAACGTGTATACGCCAGCTATACTCCCTCCCGATATATATCGTACAAAATAGATTATTTTTACTAATTTTCAAAGATTATTCAGAATAGGGTAGTCTAATGCACGCTATTGCACTGTGAAATAGTCTCCTTGGCAAGTAAATTGCACTGACCCCAAGTAAGCATTTTGCATTTTGATTGAATTATTTTTCAGCACTTCTATGACCATTTATAACATGATTAATTGTATGCTGTAACTAAAAGTGATTCACTTACAAGCATGAAGATTGTCAAAAAAAAAATTATAACGGGTAACGGGTTTTGATTGCCACTGAAAAAGGAAGTAATGTATTAAGAATGAAATGAGAGCATATTTTCAGGGTAAGAAAAGTCAAAAAATATTTTTAGAGGAAAAGCATAACATATGTACATGAATACCCCTAATCAACGAATTCTGTCATAAAGTAAGTAGAACAGAATCGTCAGTCAAAAAAAAAACGAACAGTTAAGGGACAACGGCAACATAGGAAACACCAAGAAACAAGGACACCACATGAGTATTGAGCGGAAAAGAAATAATAAAGACACATGTGGAGGTGAACAACACGAACAAAATGATAAACTCCTTGTAAAAGAGCGCATGACACGCGTCAACATTCTATTAGAATTTTTTTGTAATATTGGATAACAGCAAAATTTAATTGAAAAAACAATCAAAAAGAACAAATATTAAATTAGTATGTAATGTCAATGCATAGAAAAGTTGGAAAAAATGAATTATTCAAATAATTATTTAGTCCAATGTACATAACTCTCCACAAAAAATATTCAACAGGAACCAAAGTTAAACTTGATCATACAGTCATATAACACATTTCAAATCAAGACGTTCAAATCAACAAGCAAAGATAAGATTGAGATACCTATATTTAAAAAAAAATAATTACCTAGTCCAAGGGCCATAACTCTGCAAAATCATCCGACTGGAACTTAATTCACATTTGTAACTCACATTGATACAATCAAATGCAAAAGACTGATTTTTTTTTAAATGCTATGCCCAGGGGCCATAACTCTGTACAAAATCCACCAATCAAAACAAAATTAGAAGTTAATCTTGTTCTTAAATAGTTGTGCTATATACATTCATATAGTAAAGTTCATATGTCGTGGGGTTATAGAAAATAATGCCGGAAGCACATAATTTTCATAAATTTCACGAAGTCCAAGGCCCATAACTCTCTACAAAAACAACAAATCGAAACCAAATTTTGACTGTATCTCAAATATACACTCATATACCAAATATCAATGAATATGTCAAGCAGCTACAGAAAAAAAAATCCTGAAACCGAAAAGTTAGCGGGAGAACGGATGATATGCCATATTAAATCCGTCTTTCGACGGGCGTATAAAAAACATGGTAGAGATCAGGTGCACCGGAAGAGTAAGCACCTCCTGCTTCTTATAAGACACTAGCCGTGTTGAAGATGTCAACTGCGGTAGAAAAGTCAAATCCCGTGGACGAAAAAAAAAATAGTTGTAAATGAAACATTTGTTGTTATCTTGGAAGCAGATACCCCATAGCGGTCCACAAGATCGTGATGTTGACCGTAAAACTTCTGTAGTGATGACTTCAAGTTATGGGTAACATACCCTTGCTTAAGTAGCCTATTTGTAAAGAAACCGAGCTCTATCAAGGTAGTCACTGTATCGATCACAAGCCCTTGAGTAGCGAATGAGTTGGGAGATGTAACATCCATATGTCGGTGCTTTTGAATTGTTGCTACAAAGAAAAAAACACAGTTATTAAATGGACGTTGGCCTCGTTCATACAACACTCCGTCATTCCAATATCATCAAGACAAATATTCCGGTCAATTGCATCCAACCTATTCAATATTTATTATGGTGCACTAGGATAGTTGAATGTAATCATCATCTTCCCCGCTCAGTCATCCTGAATGGAAGATTCAGAGAAGGGACTTCGATCTTTTGCAAGAGCCACCTCATTGATGAGCTAAAATATTACAATATGATGGTTATTACCATATGAATTAAAGATGTAAGGCAGAACCGTACTGAAGAGCAGATTCAAGCTGCAACTCATTTAAGCAAAGGATAGTGATAACAAAAAAATAAATAAATAAAAAAATAATAACACAAAACCATTTCCCAAAAAAGCAATTCTCATGACTTTACCTGTCCTACTTCAAATTGTGTGTGTTTACCTGTAATGTGCATTATACAAGCAAAAAGTTAGGATCAAATTCATTTTGAATTTCATATTTGAAACTTTTTGTCTTCATAACATATTTATTAAAATTGTTGTCAACTGGCATAAACGAACTTCATTTTTAGTTAATTTGCAGTGTCTTTTGTGGCATATAACTGCAAATGTATATAAACTTGCATTTGGTTTCGTTTATTCTTAAGAAATCGCGTCATTGAAAATGACTATTCTAATCCAGGTTTAAAACAATTTTAGGAAAAAAAAATATATTTAAATTTAAAATCCTTATTTCCAAATTTAAGACCTATAGGTCAAATCAATACAAAACAACATAAAGGATATATACTACATGCAATGCACCATTACATAAAAGAAGGTAATACAACATAGAAGACTCTCTGACCCTATATCAATTCATGATATTGTTTCACAAAGCACATGAGTTTAGATTGAAAATGATATATATATATATTTTTAAATTGAGTAAATTTTTTGAATTGTGGAATTTTTGATGTATAGTTAAAAATGCCCTATCCTGTTCATTAAGTTCATTAAGTTTACAATTTAAAAAAAATGGTATTTATCTACAATAATTTTACATGTCTTACATAGTCTCCGTTGATGGGTTATATTTTATAACGGCCAGTTTCTATTAGTAGATTATGGTCACTTAAGCAAATTTTTTTCAATATATGTCGTCTTTTAAAACAAGGCAAATTCAGATAAATATTTTTCTAGAATTGTACTTCAGTTTATTGTATAAAAAATTGTCATTAAACATGATATGTTTTTGACAAAACAATAAACAACATGTATAAAATTTGAACATTTCAACAAGTTAATCAACCTTAGACCCCCGACTCTAGTTTCATTGACCGCTTTCAAAAGGAACCTATATGTTTTAATTGTTGGGAGAAGGCGGAATTTCATTTAAGTTTTCCTGTTCGTTTGCATTGACGCATCTTCCTGTTCGGCTGTAAGGTTATGAAATTTAGTTCATTGTCTTTTATACTTTGACATGTTTGTCTTAAGTGATTACTTCTCTAACAGAACAATTACAAAAAATGTTTTTCAATTGCATGTTTTTACGCAAACACAGACGTTGTTCTCTGGAAGTTCTATAATGAAGACCTTTTCTATTTCTAGAGAATGATCTTAGTTATGAGTTTTCGAAATTCGAGATTATCAGAGGCTGGATAGTAATCCATCTCTAGAGAAATTTTTTTTTGCTTAGAAATTTCAACAGACAATATTAGAAAGATTTTTTGGATACTTGCTGTATGGACCGGAATAAAACAATGCCTGAACAATTTTTATGATGTAGGTATTATTGTTTTGAATTTGGTGATGGTCCATCATTTAAATACTTTGGTATTTTGTTAGTTATATTATAGCTGATTCCACATTGGGGGGTCAATTATTCAAAGTGGTGGACAGAAAATTTGCTTTTAAGGTATAATTTTACATTGCTGAAACTATTTTTTTATACCTATCGTAATAATACACTATGTTTATTTAAATTAAATATAAGATTCTATAACCAGACAACGGACAAAAAGATATCTTATTAGGATAATAACTAGACGTAGTAGAGGAAAAAGAGTATATATTTATTCCGGCAGATAGAGCAGCCAATAATGTGGTCGTTGTTTGACGTAAAGTATTACATCGAGGTGTTTCGGAATGAAATTACCAATTCTAGTACATTCCAAGCTACTACGTCAACAGAAGCACAAATAATTGATGATCGCATGATGGCTACAGCTGAACTAAAAGCAACTTCCCAAGTCAGGAATATGTTGGTCATTGGCTTGTCCTTGTCTTCTTATAAAATTTTAGTTTCTTGATATTAAGGTTATTGGATGTGGTTTGTTCCCATTGATTAATTCGCTAAATGTTTTTTTTTGTTTTTGTCGTTTTTACCTGGATATGGGATGCTGTCTCCCTGATATTTACTCCATTTCCTTTCTTTTATCATATTTATACAGGTCTTGAAAAATAAATTATATGCGTCTAAAGTCAAAGACCAACTGAGTTAGAGTTTTAGGATGTGAAAACATCTTTCCACTAAGGAATTCAGTATATAATGTCAATTTCATTTTAAAGTGAATAATTCAATTATATTGTGGATATAAAGCTTTAACTTTTCATTTAAATCGTTTGAAATGGTATATCCAACTTCTCGGAAAAGTGAAGATAACTATGTTGCGAGACAGCTTAATTAGACAGAGTAAGAACGTTAGTCTAGCTGTCTTACATGGAGAACAACGAAATAAGAATATGAAATAAAACTAATTTCTAAAAAAATTAGATACAGAAAGGGAGTGTTGGGTACCAATAAACCGGTTTTACCCTACCACTGGTTTTTGCTAGTGCCGGTACCGTTGTTTATGTTTGTCTCTTGTTTTCTTTGTTCCTTGTGTATTGTGGCATGTGAATGTGGTTCCCGGCCAATGTAGGTGATTGCTGTTATCCTGTTTTTGTAATGTTCAAGAAAGAAAAGGGCCAACTTTATAGACCTTTAACGATATCTAATTTGTGGTATTATGTTTAACATTTCTTCCTTTAGGACGTACTATACATAAAAAACCGTTTTTGCGACTTAGGCGTCTATGCAGTGAGGACAATGACTTACGGCAGTCTCATGTCATCTTTTTTACCATGAGCGTGGCTACTTCAAAATTGTTATTGCCCGGGCTTTAGACGCTGTTCCTGCAAAAGCAGTCTAGCTTATTTAACCTTTTTTAATACAAACTATATCCCTCTCCAATGCATGGTTAAAACAGTGCAGGTCATCACAATCTGAAAATTAAATAACAACAGTTAGATGGGCTGGTAACTTAGTTTAGCATTAATTTTTAAACTGGAAAAAAAATCAAACTAAGATGTTTGACAAAATTGAAACCTGTTCTTAACAAAAGGGTTATTAAGTAAGCTTTGTTCTTGTAGAAGTGCATTTTTTATCTATAACTAAATTTTATGAATGTGCTTTGCATTTCCGCCTTTGAATTTTGCATAATCAGGGCCTTTAAATGTAATCTCATTTCTTGTACTAATTTGTTATTAGTTCAAAATGTAATTAAGACGAGTCCAAAACCAATCCAGTATATTTTAACACATACTCCGCATGATTTGCACAAGCAAAGGTGCATCAGTACATTACTTTATTATATAAAAATGAGTTTTGCAGTTATGCACAATATGAGACTTATTTTAAAAACTTTTTCTTTTTCATTTGATGTTTTTCTTTCTCAAATATTGAATCGGTATGTATGAATATTACAACACAACAAGAAACCATCAAGAACCTGCTTCGCTCACCTGAAACAAAAATGACATTGACAGTACAATGCAAAACAGACTATGCAAGGTTCTTGATGAAGAGATATTGACCCAGTGGATTAAAAGCGAGACTATCGTTAAATGTGTTTCTGTTGGGTTCACTTGTAAAATGCAAGGGTTGTCAATGAAATTCATGGCAAATATAGATAAAAAGTGCTTACTTACGACAATGTACGTGATTTTCATTCACAACGGGTGTAATGTATAAGTTTGCATGTTACCTCCGCAATCAAAGCACTAATAATTATTATTCTGTCAAAACAAAACAGAGTAATGTAATACATCTGGAGCAAAAAATACGTAAAATTTTGACGTTGCCTAACATTTTTTTTTTTGCAGCAAGAATATAATGAAGAGGTCGGATTTCTAGTCTTTGAAATATTTAGCGTATTGGCAAAAATGTTTTTGCGGACAATTTTTAGTCAACATCTTTGATTGATAGTCGGTGATAATGCTTAAGAACATCCCGAAGTTACAGTGTTGTGATTTTTGAAAGGTTGGCTGGTTTGTATAATTCATCTAGGCTTTAGGCTGTTTCTTTATAAAAAGAAATGTTCTGTAACGGTCACACTTTGCCATGTTTTTTATTTTTTTTCCCAAATTTTATTTTTGCTGTTTTCCGATGTCTTAATTAAACGATATTGAAGTCATTGCTTCGTGTTTTTCATGAAATGTCAAGTTTTTAAGAATTGCCAATTCCGGCTTAAAAATATTTACTTTGGCTTATTTGCCATTTCTAATCTTAATAAGTTAAATTTGTCATTATTTTACGTTGAACAGTATAAAAATAATGCAATGCCGTTTTCATTTGACTACTCAATAAAATTTGAAATATACCCGCAAAATTATAAAATATTGAATTTTCTTTGACGTGTACTATTCGTTTTGCTCCAGGTAACTATTCCGGATCCTTTTACGAATTTAAATTTGTATGTAAGATTGAATTAGCTTTCACTTATGCAAATTCGTAAGATGTTAAGGCATGCCAATACGCAAAATATAAATACATGGTTGTTTATGAAACGTTGTTTTTATTTTCATTAATACTTGTCCACTAGCTTTTCGGACATCTTTCCCTCTACAGACCATCCATGCTGTTTGAGGTACAGACATGTATTACAATATTTTTGGAGAGGAACATGTAAAGACCATTGCAATTTAGTTTTTGTTGAACTTGTCTGGTTGTTTAAGAGAAGAACGTTCAACATATTTTCCATAAGGCACTATTTTTGAAAGGAACAAATCAAGGACTATAGTGAATAAGGTTTGCTCTATTTGAACAAGTGTTTTCAGATATCCTGGCAAGCATTTCCATAGTGTACAATGTTACAACAACAAACTGAAGATTTAGTTCTACAGATAGCCCTTTGATTACTTTTATCATCGACTTCGATGTGAAAGGATGCTTAAACTGAAGTGTGATTTTCAACAATCTCATCCCACGATATTGTTGTAGAGGTTAAAGTTGTGAACAGTCCGTGGTTGGATAAATCCAGACTATTGCTGTTAATTTGTATTCTAGGGAATCACTATGAGAAACTGATTAAAAGATGTTGTTCAAGAGTCTTTGTTAAATATGTAACCGTACAATAAACAAAATTAATTAATAAATAATGGCGGGATTTCAGGAAATACATCTCCATTTTGAAGATCGGAGTTGAAAGATTTCATTGATATTTCACTATTCGGCATTTTAGTATCTACAATTCAAAAGGGAACATTATTTTTTTTAAATTGTCTTTATTCTTTGACAAATAAATATATATTACTGAAAATGCATTGGCTACAGGCTTACAAAGTCAGGAATTGTTCCCTCAATGTTCAAACCAAACAGTATGATATATAACAGCCTTTAAGACATTATACTGTTCCATACCTGTACGACATATAGATACTGTTCTTCTTTCATTGATTTACGATGAAAGGTTATGGAGTAAATGCACATGAGATAAAGTCTCTACAAATACATGACAAAATCAAGCAAGCGAACAACGCTTTAATTGTTGTTCTTCATCCTTTTCATACATGGATGTTTCACTTAAAATGAGGAAAGGTGAAATCTGACTTGTTATCTTCACTACTTGAAGAAACCACATTATTTCATATCAAAATGTCATTGCAATTATAATCATTATAGGTTGATTAATACCACACTCAGCAATCCTTCTATATCAAAGTTTATTGTTTCTGATAACAATGAAATATTAAATGCTTTTAATAAAAGGGGGACCTTTCACAAGTTGATATTGCAATACCAGTTATAAACTACAACTAACAACAGCCTTAGTACAGAGAAAAGTTATTAAATATAATTGTTAAATTAAACCAGAAAAACTCTAAGCAAAGCTCACTTATATATATCCCTATCCCCCATTTGATTCCCGAAATAAATTAAGGGCTACGCTGAGAGCAGCATGATACGACAGCAGCATGTCGACCACAGAAATTTGAACAAGTGTTATTTGAAATAAATGTTGAAATATGAAGGAGCTGGGCACACCAATTTGATGGACACAATAAGTAGTTTGACATAGTAAATAGCTGGACACAAACTAGGAAAAATAAAAACAAGCCCTTTTGATCCCTTATTGGTCGGAAAAGGTAAGAATCCAATGATAAAAATACCATTGAAATCCGATGAAAAATAAAGATCTCACTTAATCCGAAAAATAACAATTTTGCCCTCTCTGACTCCCATATGTATCGCAAACAGAAAGAGCTATATCAAAACTACTGACACACTACTGAAAGCTTAAAAAGGGACTATAAAAACTCCTATCACAATATGATGAAATTGTAGGTAATATGCACATTTGCAATTTGAACTGTCATCAAAAATTTTGGATAGTTTTCAAAAGGAATCGATTGAAAAAAAAAATCATCAAAATCAGACTTTTGATAGAAAAATAGATTTTTTAATCTCGTCCCTTTTGGACTCCATTTATATAATGAACTGTACGTGCCACTTGAAATCATTTGGCTTACTACATATTTGAAATTTCCCGAGGAGCACATTGAAATAAATTTATGAAAATCCGATAAATAATAAAGTTTCTACAGTCAAATATGTGAAAACACTCAATTTAGGCCTTTGAACCCCTTTTTTAACGGGCAGGGCCACAATATCAAAAACCCATCCCAGACCTTCTTTTGTGCCAGGAAACATTGTGTTCAGACTTTATTTTGCGTTAAAATTGATCAACTGAAAGCTAAGTTATTGACCAAAAAGTGTCTACAGACGAAGACGACGGCACCATTATACCACCAATTGCTTTCGGTCTTATAAAAAACAAATCAAAACAAATAAATTCAAATCAATTTTTAAATAGATGGTGCAAAATTGCAATATCCGTTTAAAATTCTGGGAAAGTTTCTGTGAAATTCACTAAGTGGTCTAGGAGGAGTTGTCAGCATACAATGTATGTACCCCTATGGTGGGCGGAATAACGAACGAACGGACACAATGATCATTATATACCGTTCCGCTAAAGGGGTTGGAGATAAAATGATATAGATTTAGATGAAATAGAAAAGATGTTGTAAGTTCAATGTATATAACTTTGCTTTTACAGAAAAGTGTCATTTGATTATGAAATAAATAATTATATACACAAATGCTACAAAGTTAAAAAATGGAAGATTCAAGTTTGAGGCCACTTTTTTAAAAACAGAAAGTGGGCGTTATAAAAGATTTGAAATAAAATAAATGTTTTGACAGCTGCACAATCTAGAGTAATAAAACATGCCAATTCACTTCCTTTTTGTTCTTCAAAATATACTGAAGTGCAATAAGAAAAGAATATATATGATAATTTTCTTAGTCCTATGAATAATAACGAAAATTTTGGACAGATATTGTACATTCACCAAATCGTTTTGAGTTGTTGATCGAATAAAATTTTTTTCGTACTGAGGAAAGTGGACTCAGGAACTAAATGATTCTGCAAATTAAATCTGTCCATGTAATTGATGTTTGAAAAATAAATTGGTGATTGACTTTTTGTTTGTATTTTTGAGTAAATGCATATACCTTCACCTCTTTGCATTTTCAATAATTAACTTATTTTTCAAATCAAATTCACGGAACTTATCTCAGTACTGATAAAACTCGAAAGTCATGGTATTGTTTTAATATCATTCAAAGTATTATATTTATTTAACAAAATACGGAAGTTACAGTGGATATAGTTTCTGCTTATGCGCATCGACAACTTCTGTCTCTTCAGTGCAGATCAAATCGAAACATTTGCAAATCCATAAACCGAAATATGTGCAAAAGCTGATATACTATACTATTGAAATGAATAAAATATGTTCTATAATACTGGTTGTAATTCCAGCACCATGTCCTTATTAGCAAATGATATAGTTTTCCAACTACATGGCTAGGTGTTTCAACCCTTGATAGGTCTAATCAGTGTGCTTATCCAAAATCAATTTTTGCAGAATTTAATAATTGCAATGCTCTCCACACAATAATTACAATAGAGTGTCATTCAACATCCATTCTAACATGAAGGGTTATGTTTACGATGTGAACACATTGCCTCATCGCTCAAGGAATACATGAGAACATGTCCATGTTTATTCGTATAGTTATGTCAAATGTATTTAGAGACTTGAATATCGATATGAACTTTTAATACTTTCTCCAATCAAATGATTGTCGGCTAAAGTGGTTGCTGCTTACCTTTTTAAACCTTAATTAAAAAAAAAAATCGCGTTGGTAAAAAAAAACCCATGCATGTATTAAAAATACAATATAAAACTAACATATCTTTAAATAAAGGACTCATCTTTAGCTCACCCCGAAGGGTCAGTGTGAGCTATTGCCATCACTTGGCGTCAGTCGTCCGTCCGTCTCCCGTTAACTTTTCACATGATCATCTTCTCCTCTGAAACCACTTAAGCAAATTCTACCAAACTTTACAGGAATGTTGTACTAAAGGTCCTATACAAAGATTTCTCATTTAATAAGAATCCGATAAAAAACCTCTCCGCCAGCGTGGAACTTATCCTTAACATTGGACCGTATGGGAAAAAACATTTTCATCTTTTGCTCCGAAGCAACTGTAGCAAATTCAACCAAACTTTACAGGAATGATTTTCTTTACAAAGATTGCTCATTTCGTTTTGATCCTATAAAAAACGTGGCCACCAGCGCGGAACTTAGGTTTAACATTGGACCCTATGGGAAAAAAAAACATTTTCATCTTTTGCACCGAAACAACTGTAGCAAATTCAACCAAACTTTACAGGAATGATGTACTAAAGGTCCTTTAGAAGGATTGATCATTTTGTTCCAAACCGACAAAAAACATGGCCGCTAGCACGGGAGATGTTTAATATAGGACTCTACGGGAAAATTACATTTTCATTTCCTCCACTACAACAACTGGAGCAAAAACAACCAAATTGCACAGTAATGATGTAAAGAAGGTCCTTTACAAAGATTGCTCATTTTTCCATAGATTTTTATATTTTTACAGTAAAGTTTCCTTTTTATATAAGCATTGAAATAAAAAATTTAAATTTACAGTAACTTCGGTATTTGGTTATTTGTTACCACTGGGTCGATGCCACTGCTGGTGGACTGTTAGTCTCCGAGGGTATTCACCAGCCCAGTAGTCAGTACTTCGGTGCTGACCCGAAAGCCGATTGTATTTCGAACCTTGCAATATCTAAAATTTGTAAATTTTGTTGAAAACTAAGGAGTATCTCCCTCATGCAAAGCTCTGTCCTTAGCTGATTTTGGCTTTACTTTTAGATCATATTGGGCATTTGTTCTCTATCAGTTTTTTAACATATTTGATTTTATGGTCTTCCAAACTTTTGGACTTTATCTGCACTGAGGAGACATAAGTTGTCGAAATGCGCATATGCAGAATTTAAATTTACAGTAACTTCGGTATTTGGTTATTTGTTCTGATCCGATCAAATTATGGCCGCCAGAGCGGAACATAATTTAACATTGGACCCTATGGGAAAATCACTTTTTCATCTCCTCTGAGGCAAATTCAACCAAACCTTACAGGGATGATGTACTAAAGGTCCTATACAAAGATTTCTCATTTAATAAGAATCCGATAAAAAACATCCCCGCCAGCGTGGAACTTATTCTTAACATTGGACCGTATGGGAAAAATTACACTTTCATCTTCTCCTTTGAAACTACACAAGAAAATTCTACCAAACTTTTCAGGAATAATGTACTAAAGGTCCAAATCAAAGATTGCTCATAACGTGTGCTGATCTGATAAAAAAAATTGCCGCCAGCACAGAACATAGTTTTCATTGAACCAGTACATAATTGTTTCAGACTGCAAGTTTAAAGAAAAATCGAATGAATGGAAAATTTTTGGGTTACTCCGGGTCTACTACCCTAAGGTACATGTGTACTCCAAAATTTTTTCCATAGATTTTTATATTTTTACAGTAAAGTTTCCTTTTTATATAAGCATTGAAATAAAAAAAATTAAAAGTGGGGTCACCGTGCTTGTTTTTAAAATAACTGATATCAAAATAATCAAATATTGCTAATGAATATATAGAGGAAAACAGGTATATTGTTGATTTCTTTAAAACTATTCCATATATTTCTTTCTACTTTACTCATGTGTTAGCCCTTTGAACATACTTTCAAAAAATATAAAGAAGAATGGGGGTCACCGACTTTGTTTTCCATATAATTTGTAAAATGTGAATTTTCATAGTAATTTCAATGAAAAATATTATTTTTTCAAATTATCTCCCTTTTTCAAACATCCTCTTCCAAATTATCTAATTATCAAGTTAACAAACCTCGTCTAATAAGATAAAGACATGTGAAATCAAGTCCATGTAGGTCCTTTGCATTTTGTATTATGAATACAATACTGATTGATTCATTACAAATATAAATATTTGCATATTTAAAAAACATTTAAAACCATAACAGCATAAAAAAACAAGTTCAAAATGGCGGAAGACTACCGATCTACCTTAAAAGAAGAAATTTCGATTAAAACGAAAATATTATAATTTTGCGTGGTGTTCTTTAAGTGGCCCTATACTATCTATGCATGCAGAGTATATACGTTATGCTCCTATGAACCTAGAAACCAATGAATATTTTGACAATAAGTTGTATAGAAGCTTTCAATAGAATTTCATAGAATCCTTAATACTACACCAATAAACAGCGGAAATATCTACCTACTATGACCCTAAATATATTTTCTAATATCAGGGATTGTTGAATTCTTCGTCCATCTCTTCTCGCATCTTTGTTATGGTAGACTTAAGTCGTTGCTAATGAAAGAAAATTTTGCAGATTTAACATTTGGTCAATGACGCTCAGAAATGAGCTTTTATTTGTTGAAAAAATCAATTTATCCAAATACAGAAACATTTCCATGATAAAATAAGGTCAAGGTCGAAATTATGAGTTTTTAACGTTTTCAGTTTGACGTCATCACTTCAACCGTTTTCAAACAATATTTGTAGTCGATGCATGTCAGATAGGAGTTCACTTAATCTAAGGTCACACTGGAACACATACTCAAAGCGGTAAAAAATGCAAGATCTTTTCAGCCTCGTTTTCGAAAATTCCTTCAAGTAAATTTGATTCAAAATGATCACATTCAATGTGTCAATATTGTTCTTGACTAAAAAAAAATCCTTTCGACTTTTGCACATGCTCATTCATGTCTCGATTCTATCAACCGGAAGTTGTCTTATATTTTGTCCGTATATGTACTTTTTAGGATTAAAATTAGAATCGAGTAACGCTGAAGATGATAAAAAAAATATAGAGAGAAGAAAATTATGTTTATGATTTAAATTACGTTCAACATAAACGCAAGTGGACATTTCTTTTGTTGAGTAGTATATATTTACTTCTAAAAAAAAGAGAAAAGAAAAAAAAAAGGAAAAAAAAACATACATAGATTAAAACAAAAAATTGTATGTTTGATGAAAAACGTAATCAAAAGACATTTTTTTGCACGTATTAATAAACATTATGCCCAAAAATGTCTCTAACAGTACTCTGAAAATTCAAGTTGACAGATTTTGAGATCCATAAGTGATCCTTTAGCAGTCAATAATTGCAATCAGGGATTGTTTTTTTTTTCTTGTGATCATTGATCGAATAAGTATACGTGATCAATAATCATAAAACTATGCAATCCTTTAAACATTGATCATAAGAGGTTGTGATCCTTGAACACAACATTATTGTAATTAATTGATTATAATTGATAAATAATTCATTCCATTTAGAAATAGATTTTATTTTATTTACTGTTTATATGCTTATATCCCATTATTGAAATATTATGACAGAAGAAAAAATAAATAATTTAGGTTTATTGCAAAATATTTAAGTATACGCTGCAAGGCGATACAAATCTGACATTCTAAATATTTGAATTTAAAAGAAAACACAATATTTAAATGTTACATTAAATATAAATTTTCAGTGAAAATAAAAAAATGGATGAAAATTTGGAACTAGGTTTTTTTTTATTTAACGAGGCGTCACACTGCTCAGGTAAAAACTCTTTGAAGTTGTCTGTACATTAAAACAGTAACAACAGGTATACGTTGTACCTAAATAAAAGGTATATTTAGTGATATTGTAAACTTCATTACTATTTGTTTTTTTTTAATTTAGACATTCTAAAGATGTATGCTCTATACATTTCACGTATGGTGAACTTGTGCTTGAGAGAATCTCTCATATGTTTGCACTATCACACTTTCAAATTTTTATATTGCTCACATCTCTCTAGTTTGATGAGTGTCCTGTGTTTGTCTTGATCATGTTGATGTTGTGAGCGTCCATCAGCTAGAGTTACTGGTGTTTTTTTCGGGCAACGGATGACAATGATTGAAAGAACACTTTCCCAAAATCCCGCATTCATCGTCAGAATAAACATGGATTTAGCGTTGCTCGACATCTAGCAATGAATTCCTCTCAAACGGTGATAGGGACTGTCTTGAATTTACTATAAGGTATGGTCAAAACTCATTATTGAAGGCCTCATTGTGACTTCAAGATGAAGAACAACAATAAAAGTGTTGTTCCATTGCTTTTAACCATGTATTTAGAGAGACTTTGTTTCATGTGCATTTACTTTATATCTCTTCATTGCTTATTCTGTCTTATACTGATACCAATTTCGATTAAACACCACGCAATGGCTTCGCTATATCTAAAATTTATCCAAAAGCTTATGATCCTTGATCGAATCTCCTAAATAATACTTAGAAAAAATCTACGAAAAAGAATTAAATTTACCTATTGAACAGTAACAGAGACATAAAATTAATTTGTTTCATATGTCCCCTACAGTAATGATTATAATAAAAATAAATTCATTTATTAAACAAATTATAATTCTAATAAATACATTAGTAAAAACAATTTTATTTTTAACTGGACATAACTGTAAAAATAGCTTTTCGAAGAGGAGTAATACACGTACAATGCAACTTCCGATCACTTTTGATCTAAAGAAAACATGGTGGGGGTATATTTCATAATTTGCATTGTTAAATTCTATATTTTATTAATTACACTTGTCATGGATATTACAACACTTGCAATATTTGTGATACTTGATTGCATTGCTTGTGATCCTTGATCACAACTCCTGTGATCCTTGATCCCAAAGCTTATGATCCTTGATCGAATCTCCTACAATCATTGATCACAACACCTGCAATCACTGATCACATCTTTTATAATCCTTGATCAGAAGACTTATGATCAACGATCATAACTATTTTGTGTGATCCTTTTGTGATCCCGAAGTGATCCTTTTGCAGTCAATTTGCTATGTTGAATTTTCAGGGTACTATTCTGAACAATTTCCGGTCATGGTAAAAAATATTCTGCGAAATGTTTGATTGCAACCGTAAAAACTGGGCATGCCCGTATCTTACTTTTTTCTAAATCATCACATTTTTCAAATCGACTTACTTTGAAATGTTTTGCTGTGACGACCATGAATTCCTCGGACCTATTTTCTATTTTCATCTAACGTTCTCGTTCGTGTAAAACACGTGTTGTGAGATCATGACGTTGCGACTGATTACGGGACCAGCTACCATGCGATTAAACATTAAACACTTCTTTAAAACACCAATAGATACAATCCTGTTATTATATCAGTGCCCAGTTATAGACCTTCAAAGGAAGTGTTTTTTCAACCTCTTCAAGAATGATCACAATGGCAAAAGAACTATTTTTCCACTTCTAAAAAAAAAGGTAAAACCTACCTATAGTTGTTTTTTTTTTCTGAATGAATTAATAAAGACACATGGAGTCAATATAAATGGTAAGATTAAGCAAATGAACCAATCCTCATTGTTGTTCTTCATAATGAAGTCCTCATTGTTCCCTCAGCAAGGAGCAAAACTCCTACCTCAAAGTAATTTTACGACGGCCCCAAGAACAGGTTCAACCGGAATGCGCTTTTAAAATGTTGAACAACACCACATCCATGAATCCCTTTTGTCACAGATGCGGGATCGCCAGCAAGGCTCACATATCGGGCTAAGCACTCATATAAACATTGTCATCCATTGTTCGACAAAGGGACCAATAGACAATACAACATTTAAAATTTCACAGGACACTCATCGAGTTGATTGTAAGAAAACGTGGCAAGTAATATCGGGATATGTGGCCAGAAAAATAGTTTCATTTTTACAAAACGGGAAAGCAAACTGTTGATTTTTGATAGTGCATTCATGTGAGAAATTATCACATGAATTGTACACCATAACTGGCAAGATAAAAAGAGCATACATTTCAAGCATGGGGAATCATTTTACCGACTCCACATTGCACTAGAGACAAACTCCACCGTAAATGAACTTATTTGGGTAATGCACGTGGAACAAAATTCCTCTAGATACAAAATAAGATAAAGCAAATGGAACAACACTTGTATTGTTGTTCTTCATCTTGATGTCACCATGAGGCCCTCAAGAAAGAGCAAAAACTCTTACTTCATAGTAAGTTCAAGACGGCCCAATTACCAGCTTGAGTGGAACAATGGCTCAACATTGAGGAATGGTAAAATCAAGGTTCTCCATGCAACATTTCCATCAAAGAAAATAAGAGTAATTGCTAGTTTTACCTTGAAAGTGTTGCTTTGCAATTCTATCGAGATATACATGTACATCACAGACGAGGAAAAACCAATCTTATATTTTAATTATAAATATTTCAGAGCCCGCATCTTCTGAATTTGTAATCTGTGTCATTGTTACTTTTAATGGGTGTCCATTCATCTATGTATATTTCTTCGTGTAGTTCCTGTTGCGCTTTTTTACAAAGGTATAACGTAATTTCTTCTTATTCTCCTGACATTTTAACTTCCGTTTCTGTAAAAATGATTCGAAACACATTTTAAGATACCAAGACAGCAACGAACAACCATCAAGCTTTTTTCTGCACTTACAGAAAAGGCCCTCGGTTAAAGTAAGTAGTTGATTTATATTTACAGTGACGTGGTATTCCTAACGTCTCGGTTGGTTAAATCTTCGTTTTATATGGGTCTAGATATGAGAATTTTTTTTTCTTCAAAAAATGTCCTAGTTAAAATAAAGTACATACCAAGGAGACTTTTAAATGTACTTTTGGTATGTGAGTCCTCAATATTTTCAACAATTTCATTACAACGAAATGTGATTTCGTAAATGTTTCTCGGGGCTGAAAAAATGTATATCATTTTCATTTTTCTCATCACAACTGGCTACTGTCGGTGTCGGGTTTTCAGATGATAACATTAAAAAATACAAAAAACAAAAAATAATAGTAATGTTTTATCTAAAAGCGTATTTACTATTAAACGTGGAAAAAATCAATCAATATTTAATACGTTCATGGAAGAAATATTTCTGTCCACCTTGTGTTATCGTATCAGTCACAAGAAAACTATTGTTCAAAGTCATAAATAAGATTACCTTTCCTCTGGGCTTTAATATTCCTGTAATATATTAGAAATTTAGAAAGAATATCACCAAAAAATAAACATAAAATTTTATTCATGCCATGAATAAAAATAAGTTTCACGCGTAAAACACAATATTTTTACCTCTCCAAAGTACACACTGCTAGTCGCAAAATTCTTTTTATTTGTATTTTTTGGTTTAATCAATAATTTTGATATTTCTTGGTATTCTTAAAAAATTATTAGCTTAATTTGTAATTTTTTGTCCTTTTTTAAGACAACCAGATATTGCATGAAGGGGCTTACAGTAATCAGAAAATTATTGCTCCGCTAAAAAATTCACCAAAACATGTTTAAGTATAACATTATAAAGCCTATATTTTTCTGAATTTTACATGTTTTCCTATAATTAAAACTGTTAAAAAATATGTAAATTAGACTTTCATTAAATCAAGTATTTAAATAAAAAAAGAATAAGTTGTGTGATTGTTATAAACAGGACATTCAAATATTTATATTTCGTCTCTCTGTTGTGTGTCTAATTTTATTTTTTACAATTTTATATTTTGTCAAGATTTGTCTAAGATTACATTTATGACTGCACAAACAAAGTTGTCAAGAATGCTCTGCATGCAGAATTGCAAGAATATTGAGATATTTCTGGTGTTAAAAAACTTAATTTATCAAATTGAAATAAAAGCATATTACATCAAAACAAACGAATTATCAAAAAATATAACAATAGAAATAAAACAAATCAACTTGGTTCAGTGTATTTGAAGAAATGGAAAATTACTGCCTGTACTTCATGTTTTTATGTTTTGATTTTTTTAAATAGTAGCACAGTGTTTTAAAACAAAATGTATAAATAGTTTGTTAAAATATTATCAAAATAATTTTAAATATGTATGCGTTGTTGTAGCAATACTATATACCTGTACAGATTCTTCCATCTCCAATATAGCCTTGTTTACATACGCATTCATATGATGCAGGTTTGTTGATGCACTTTGCTTTATTGGAACAGTCATCGGTACCCTTTTTACATTCATTTATATCTACGGTAAGATTTTTGAACAACGAATCAAAATCAAAAATGTTTTCATAGTCATATAGTAATCTCATCATATATATACATATATATAATATATATATATTATATCAAAAACAAATAAAGTAACTATAACAACACTAAAGATGTAAAGATATGTACTAAATTGAGTTATATTTCAGGTCTCCATAACACTTCTTCCGACACACATCGACTGACAAAAGATGAACAATCAGTCAGACGCTGTAACAATTTACTCAAATACATAAACAAACAAAAATCGTTAGAATTTAGTACTAATATATATGAATACATATATGTGTTGACAATAGGGTCTGTAAGTCTCGTTCAATGTTGATACTTCCGGGCACATTAATTGTACCCGGAAGTTGCATATTTAACAAAAACACATGACGTTCCAAACAAATCTTGGGACGTCACAATGTTCAAATAACTAGATATCGAAGTTACTGTGAATTTTGATTCTGCATATGCGCATTTCGACAACTCATGTGTCTTCAGTGCAGATAAAATCGAAACGTTTGGAAGACCATGAAGTCAAAGTTGTTTAAAAACTGATAGAGAACAAATTACCAAATATGATCTAAATAGAAAGCCAAAATCAGCTAAGGACAGAGCTTTGCATGAGGGAGATACTCCTTAGTTTCAGCAAAATTTACTAAAATTAGATATTGTAAGGTTTCAAATACAATCGGCTTTCGGGTCAGCACCGAAGCACTGACTACTTGGCTGGTGGATACCCTCGGGGACTAACAGTCCACCAGCAGAGGCATCGACGTCATGTTTTGGCGGGAAACGTTTTAAAATTTAAATGTTATCGTGAATTCTCGGGGTCACATGACGAGACATACAGACCCTATACCAAATCATCGATGCATTAGAGATGCTATGGCATTTCCTTACTGGGGTAGTAACAAAATTACCTAACGTCCAAGAGCCAGTAGACAAAAAGAAAAAAAACTTGTAAGTCTAGTCACATGACCGACGAGAAGGAATGAGAAACATTGTTCCTGGGTACCATTACATATGTAGTACTATGGTTGAATGTTTTGGTTTTCGATTCACAGATCAAATCAACAATTGCCTTCATTTTCAATAAACCAGCATATTTTTACATAAATGAATTATTACCTTTATTACCTTAGCTTAGGTAGAAATTAAATAAAATGGTGATTTTCGTGGAGACACGTAGTATCTATCAACCAGACTCTTCCGATTATGGTAGATATCCTAAGGTAAAGAGTCTAGTCGATCCGGACTTTGTGATATTAAGAAAAATGTCCAGAAAGCGAAATCGGTTGACGTATAGAATGTGAGTTTTGAGTAGAAGCGTCATAAGTTTCCGAATAGCGATAGTGAAATTAGAACGAGACTTACTCAACCGATTCCACTGCAGTAGTGTCAAAATTAAATTTAACTAAAGAGACAGCAGTTGTTGAAATGACTGTCTGCAGAACTGATATCTATTACCACTACTGTATTTTGTTATATGTCAAGATATGATTAAAAATTGATCACATTCTTTAATGGTGATCTTAACGTCTCCTGGGGTACCAAAAGCCCACTGGATGAATAACTAAGTTTTTGCTTGAAAAGCAATATTTCAGAAAAATATTACCAAAAAATATAATTTTTGTAAATGTAAATATCAAAAGACTATTTGCTAGTATCTATGTATATTGACTTAAGCCTTCGTTTAAGTCGTTAAGGTCGTTTAGCTATTTTTAATCGTTTCCAAAATGTCTGATTCAATCTGATGTCAGGAAAAATAAGTGGTTGAAAAAGTAATATGAAGTCCAACATTAGAATAGCATTTAGATACTAAAAACAAATTAAAAAGCCTTTCATAAATTCTTTGACTTAATGATAATTGGGTCTCTTTATCTCATTATTTGACTTCGATAATTTACATTACAACTGCAATTAAAATATTTCCCGCTAAAATGACTTTTTTAGATGATGTTCAAATTTTTTATAGAAATGTCATATATACTAGTTTAAGATGCAACTTCCGGGTATATTTTATGTACCCGGAGTTTCATAAAGGAACATAATTTATAGACCATATCAACCTGAATTTTTAATGTTTCTGACAAATAATACATCTTGAAAAAAAATTCCTAAACATTACTAAAGGCTGACAAGCTATGTGTGGTTATGACTTTCGAATATCTATGTAGCGACATCCACTATGAATCATCAGGCCATAATGCAAATGACAATGCAATCTTTCTGACTTGTATTTCATTTGCTGAATACATACTTCGCTATATCTTGAAAAATTTTGCTTAAATCGCTTTTGTTTACACAATAAGAAATGAAACTCAATCTCTTTCGCGTGAGTTTGCGTATGTATCTTTTGTTCAATTATTTTCAATCAAATTGTAGAATTACCGTCACAATTCCCATTAGCTTGGATAAACCCAGGTTTACATTGACAGATTTCTGATGCCTCGTCACATACAGTGTTTGTCCCTTCGCATTGGTTTATAGGACCTGGTACACAACACGGGGAATTCAGTTTGATGGCTGAAACCAACAAAAAAGGTTCACGTAAAATCTAATTTTCATATTTTGTCAAAAAGCAATATTGACTGAAATATGCGTCATGAAAAATGGTAAATGTGGATTAAGGAAGTGGCAAAATTATTGACATATCTTTATTTATGATAGAAAAAAACAGTGTTTTTTTTTCTTCCTGCTAAATACGCATGAAATCAATGAGTGATAACAGTCGAGGTTCATATCTGATTTAAGCGAGTTGTGCATCAATATCTATACCGTTTCTTTAATCGTAAAGTTAAAAATGCAAGTATTATCAAATTTTTTTCAGATCCCTAAAAAATGACGAACTATTATTCACACATATGCGGCAAACATGTTTAGTTTCAGCAACGATCCCTAGGACAGTCCGGCGCTCTGCCCTTGCATCTAAACTAATGGACTATTCTACTAGCGTAGGTAAAATAATTATGGATAATTACAGACTAATTGAGTTAAAAAATTTGTAGCAATATGATATCATTTAACATATTCAAGCCTTTAATCTTGCAAAAGATCAGACACGTGGGAAAGTTTTCAGGGCATTGTCAAACTGTAAGTGCAAATTATAATGGAAATTAATTCCCTTTTCAGACATCGAGCTTTTTTTAAATAATGTTTTTTATATAAAATTGATTTTTTATGCTTGTTGCCTTACCGGTATTATCAACATATCATTCATATATGGGCTTATCACTGAGCTGTCGGGTATATTCAAAGCAGAAGTTTTCCACAGGAATTATCATGGAAGCACAGTGTCCGCAATTCAGATAATGCAATTTTCATAAATTGTTCAACAACAGCAGTAGAAGACCGAAGGAACAAGGGAGTGAAATTTACAAAAATCGAAGTCCAAATACAGGGCAAAAAAGATAACACAGAAAACAATGACATTTAGACACAAAAAACAATGATGTGAGACAGATAAAAAGCACAGAAACAGAGACTATAACATTCAGACAAAGGCACTTACAGTGTGAACTCCAGTGAAACTGAGAGTGACATCGGGTGCTCCTGCTCTGTTAACAGCACCCGTCACACTACATGACCGTTCTACTAAAGTCTGTTCTGACCATGACTGCTCTCAGCGGACCTGTTCTATAACTACTCTCATACCAGCTCTTGTCAAAGCCCTGACAAATAGGCATTTGCTCTCAGCGGACCTGTTCTAGCTATAACTACACTCATAAAAGCTTTTGTCAAAGCTCTGACTAATATGCATATCGTGCCCAATATACACGTATTTAATTAATTTTAAATTAAGTTATAGTATGAAAACAAGATTAATTTAAAAAAAATGAAAATCGCGGTTTTATTATTTACCTGTGTTTATCCAGGTTAATTTTAAAATATGAGAGATATTCCCTTTTTCGTAACATACCCGAAAACTGAATCGCAATAGTTTTTCATAAATTTATTATTATTATAGAGTAAATAGATCGTGAATTTAATTTTATGAAAAATGTTAATCCTTTACGTTTACTGAAACAAATAATCATTCAAAACATTTTCAAAATCATTTTTTTTAACTTAAACCAAGGACTAATATAATTAGTCCCAGTTTAAACGGTTTCGGGCTTGAGAAACAAGAAATTCTGACAAATCCAAGTTCATATTCATTTTAAATTCTAGGAAAGACACGGCCGTCACAAGAGCAGATTTGGCAAAAACGGTCGTGACCAGAACATACTTGGCAAGAACAGACATCGCCAGAGCAGACTTAGATAGAACTATCATGGCCAGAACAGACTTAGGTAGAACGGTCATGGCTAGAGCAGACTTAGATAGAACGGTCATGGTAGAACAGACATGGTTCTAGGACCAGAGCAGATAGGATTCTAGGACTGTTCTAATTCTGTTCCAAGTTAAATTCAAGTTACTTTGAGCTGTTGTCATGACATCTCTCCTAGTTAGCTTGGACATTAGGTTATGTCTGCACCCCACTGTAATTTATTCATATACAAAGAATAGGATATCTTGAAAATTACAACCATCGACACATGTTGTACAGATTAAAGTTATACTAAATCCCTAACATAAAAAATAAAGCCGATTTTTTTATTCCAAAGTGAAAACAATTGGCTATTTTTTGTCGAATTTTGGTAATTGCACTCATTTAACACACCGGAACACACACTTAAAGAACGCCTACTTAGATAGTTTAAAAAAAACGAAAATCGTGAACTGTTTGGTACATAAAAACGAGAGTTAAGACCCGTTTCATCACTTGTAAAGCTAAAATTTCGGTCTAGAGAGTCAAATTTTCTGAAGACTGATCATACATAATTTCCATTAAAAATAAAACTGTTTCCGCAACTGAGAAATTTTATACACATCAATTTAATAAAAATGCAGCTTTGTTTTTTTGTATTTTTAAACCATTGGACCGATGCCACAGCTGGTGGACCAGAGATCCCCAAGGGTATTTACAAGTCAAATAGTCAGACTTGTCTGCCATGAAAATTTACCTTGCATTTTTGGGAAATTTTCTGTTTTTATTAAAATTTTAACCCCTTAACAATACTAGTTCTTTATTCCGTGTATGGCACTAGGTAGATGCCCTTACAAAAATTATGAAGCAGATTTTGCAATGTACTGACAAAAGACTCAGATGTGATATAAAGCATTGATACACATATCCAGATGTGATATTAAACATTGATACACATTATTATTAACTGACTTCAATATGTAACAAAATTCTGTTTTACACATGTGTTCAGGAGGTTCGCTCCTCGTGTATTTGGATTTCTGTCATATTTTCGGAATCCCGCCAGACTTATAATCACTTAAATCCCAGAAACGAGATCATCAACCTATCAAATTTATTAGAAATCCAATTTCTTTTCAAATGGAGTAGCAAAGCCCCTCAATCTGTATATTTTCTTGGAAAGAAATACTTCTTTTTAACACATCTCCTGCATTGTTGATACTTCCAATAGTTTTTACGGTACACCAGAGCCATATTATTTTACATTAAATCAGTTTAATACAGACAATTGTTTATCTATATCACGGACACTTAACTCTTATGCTTTTGTTATTTTCAAAGCAATTCATATCTTACCGTAAAGAATTAACTGAAGGTCAACAAAATACAACGGATAGAAAACCTGAATACGTACTGTTATTGCACTCTTGAAAAGTGAAGTCCCTAATAGCAACACGTGTTTGATTATTATCCAAACACTCTCCATTGAAGAAATTTCTATCACTTTCTTTCGCCCGTGGAGGAAGAATATTACAGCATGTTATATTTGGTCCAATCTCAATTAATCTGAAAATATGAACCTTTGATTTTAATTTTAGTAAAGAAAGACAAGCAAAAAGCATAAAATTCGGTAAATTTCTTTTTTTAAACTTTTATATTTTCAAATCAACCTTTCTTCGTTTTTGTTCGTTTGTTTGTTTGTTTTTGTATCTTAGAATGTTTCTTTGTGTTTTTTTCATTTTTTTAATTTTTTTTATATAATTAAATAAGTAATTAAGCGGAATATATAAAAGCGTTCACAATTCAATAGATTTAAAACTCCATCTGAATGTCGTTCGGAGGTATAAGCGAAATCCATCAGAATGTTTCAATATTGTTCGGGATTTCAACTTTAAAAATTGAACTTCCAAAAGATAAAAAAAAGTTGTTGATACGGGCAATATAAGGTCACGATCTTTAACCAAAAATGGGTTTTTGGGGGTTGAAATGATAAGGAATTTTTAAAAAAAATCATTTAGGTTATATGAATAATACTTTCGATTAATTTTATATATTGCTATATATAGCCTCTGTATTGAACTGTCCAAAACAAAATGAAAAATGGTGGACACGGACCCATTTATCTAAATATTTAACAAAATCAAAATTGTCATAGTAATTTCTTTGTAAAATTATTTTGAAATTACCTCCCTTGTTTTAATTTTCATTTCAAAAAATTCTGCAGTTCAAATATTATTCTGAATTTTCTGTCGAAAATGAATGATAGACTAAATGAAATGGATCAATTTTTGTGCGTGAATCGGGATTTTCTAAAGATTTGTCCAAATATCAAAATTTTTATACATTTTTCAATAAAAATATTTATCAAAGCATGAAACTTGAAGAAATCAAAATAGAGAAATGCTACTGAACTACCTTAAGCATTATAGCAGGTACAGCAAAATGTATATCAAGTTTGGAAAATCGTCAGTTTTGTTTTATGTTTAGTATTGTTTCGCAAGTTTTCTTTCTTTTATCAGACGTAAATACATTACAAGCAGGTTTTGAATACCAGCTCAAGATATGTTCTTTAATATTAAAGAAAGTGTAATCAATTTTGTAGAAAAAAAACCACCAAATATAAGAAACATCCACACGCCAATACAATAATGCAGGAAATGGCAAGGATTTGTCCTTTGTCGCAAATTAAAGGAAAAGACACGCAAATTGTTTTCAATAGACGAGTTTTTATGCACTATTTTATAATTTGCCGAGCTTACACATATTTTTATAACCAAATATTTAGCCAAGATTTCACAGAAAGGGAATTTAATCGTTCCAAATTTTTTAATATTGTTAACTTGTTACCACTTTAAATTATGACTGCATTTCTGATAATATGCGAAATTATTTTTTGAACTGTGCATTAGGAATCGTATAAATATAGAAGAATAATTCATTATGTTTAGTATAAAAATATGTCAACCTTAGCCCAGAATTACATGCCTGAAATTCCAAAGGTTTTGCCAGTTTTTTTTCATCAATTATGAAAAAAATTGATGCTGTATTTATATATATATTCAATCCGATACTTAAGCAAAAGTAGGAATTTTCAGCATTTTAAAATTTCTCAAATTTATATGCATATTAATAACACACATGTAAACGTATTTTGCTTTTATTACGATAAAAAATATTCCATTTGTATACTCAAAATACTTAAACCAGTGTCAAAAAATAACATACAAATCCAGATACTTAAGAGTTTCAATTTGATACACAGTAAGGGGTGAAGAATGAGATGATATTTTGTAAAGAAACATATTTTACAGGAAAAATATAAAGTGGAGGATATAAAAAGGCAACATGAAAAGCCTTTATGGTGTGAAGGGATAAAAAATGTAAACCATCCGTGTATAACTTTTAGCAAAAGCCTTTTGCAAGAATCGATGAGAAGTAAATACAACGTCCAATATTATTTAAAATTCTCTTAATTCATTTCTTTCAAGTATCCATTGTACTCTTCTGTTTATGACTATATCTTGAAATTTGATCTTAATTACTTAGCAGAAATAATTTTTTTATTGTCGAACTATATTTCTGGTTGATTAAATAATAACATTTTCTGCTCTAGATTTAATATCCGTTACATGGAAGATCTTAAATGAGGAAGCAAACTAAAACTACAAACCAAATAAACATACTAAAGCTCAAGACCAAATAACAATCAAAGCTTCATTTATAAGGCGTGAACCTTTCGCAATTTCGAACGATCGGACTATCTCGGAAATCTTAAAACCTCATTTCCCTTGTAGTTTTACTACAGAATTGATAAAATACACAATAAAATAATGCCAAAAAAGCATACTGAAGCTTAGGACCAAATAATACATTAAAGCTTCATTCAAAAGGCGAGAAACCTTTCGCAAATTCGAACGATCGGACTTTCTCAAAAATCCTAAAACTTCATTTCCCTTGTAGTTTAAATGCAGAATTAATACAATACACAATACAATAATGCCAAACTTTCATGTTCAAATAAGGCTCCAAAGAGGTTGGACCTCGGAATAAAGTGATCATTAACTATTTACAAATGAACAGTAATCAATTATTTATTTAAATAGAATCATTTTAGCAATCGTTTAAAAAATATGATTATACAAGACCATCTAATCATCAAGTAGTCTTTGAAAAATACAGCTGATAATTAAAATAAAATCGCTACTAAAACTTCAGGTAATCAGGTAATCAAGAAAAACATAAGAAGGTTAAAAGACGTTTGTTGAAACTGAACTGCGCGAAATGAAATTGGAACTAGAAGTGTGTTTTTGATAAAAAAAACGAATGTCTCCCTCACCCCCTTCCCTAGTACGTAATGTTTTTTTAGTGATTACACGCAAGTGAGTTTTATGTTGCCCCGAGGTGGCCATTCATTCCAGCTGGACAATATGCACAACTAAATCATGATGGTCAACGATCCTTTGAAGTTAAATTGAAATCATTTGAAATATGTCGGAGAATTAGCGTCCATAAACTTAATTTAGCAAAATTCTAAGTAAAAAATGGCCCATCAATCCGGCGTGACAATATGCACAACTACGCATGATGATCAACAATCCTGTGTAGTTCGGTTAAAATCAGATGAAATTTGAGAATTGGTGTCCACAAATTTAATTATGCAAAATTCAGAGTCAAAAAGCGGCATAACTCCGACAAAAATTAGCGGATCAATCCGGCTAGACGATATGCACTACTAGGTATGATGGTTCACAGCCCTGTGAAGTTTGGTTGAAATCCGATGTAAGATGTAGCAGGAATAGCGTCCAGATTCTTAATGTTGCAAAATTCTTAGTCAACAAGAACAGAATTCCTGGGTCCCCCGCTGGTCATGCAATATACTAGTATTCTGTATATGAAATTGCAATATTTTCAAACATTCAGGGCTGTTCCAGAATTAAATGTTTGGGTATACAAAAAGTATCGACAAAGGCTGATGTTATAACTTAACCAAGGTGTTAGTGGTAAAAACAGTTAATTTTTTAATAAAACAGAGTCATTATTTTGGTCAAAGTCTCATATTTGTGTCAAGAAGTATCGAGTGAGGCTGGTTTTTGAACTTGTGCAAGGTATTAGTGGTAAAAACATTTGGTATAAATTTCATGAGAATCCGTCAAAATTTGTAGGCATGAGAGTGCTTACAAGCTCAATTTTTGGCTAAAACTTAGTGTTGTTATTTTGGTCAAAGTCCCATAACTCCGTCAAAAAGAATTGACCGATGCTGGTTTTTGAACTTGAACAAGGTATTAGTAGTATAAACATTTGGTATAAATTTCATGAGAATCCGTCAAAATTTGTGGGCATGAGAGTACTTACAAGGTCAATTTTGGGCTAAAACGATGTCGTTTTTTTTGTCAAAGTCCCATAACTCCAACAAAAAGTATAGACTGAGGCTGATTTTCAAACTTAACCTAGCTATCAGTGGTATAAACATTTGGTATAAATTTCTTTACGAGGTCAATTTTAGGCTAAAACAGTGTTGTTATTTTGGTCAAAGTCCCACAACTCCGTCAAAAAGTATCTACCGAAGCTGATGTTACTTGACCAAGGTATTAGTCGTATAAACATTTGGTATAAATTTCATGAAAATATGTCAAAATTTGTAGGGATGAGAGCTTTACAAGGTTAATTTTTGGCTAAAAGTGAATCGTTATTTATGTCAAAGTCCCATAACTCCGTCAAGAAGTATTGACTAAGGCTGATTTTCGAACTTGACCAAGGTTTTAGTGATTTAAACATTTGGTATATATTTCATCAAAATCCATTTAAATTTGTAGGCATGAGAGCGTTTACAAGAAAGTGTGACGGACGGACGGACACACAGACGCACGGACGGACGGACGGACGCACTGACGGCGCCCGGCATTTCTATGTCTACGCTTCGCGTTGTGGAGTTGGCAAAAAGGAGCATTACTCCTACAAAAATTAGCTGATCAATCTGGTGAGAGGATATGCACAACTACCAATGATGGTCAACAATCCTGTGACGTTTGGTTGAAATCCGAAAAAAAGGTGTAGCAGAATTGGCGTCCACAAGCTAAATTTTGCCAAATACTAAAGTCCAAAAGGGGCATAACTCCCACAAAAATTAGCCGATCAATTCGGCGAAACGATATGCACAACTAGGCATGATGGTAAACAATCCTAAGAAGTTTGGTTAAAATCTGATGAAAGATGTAGGAGAATGGGCGTCCACAAACTTAATGCTGAAAAATTCTAAGTCAAAAAGGGGCATAACTCCCACAAAAATTAGCCTATGAATCCGTCGAGACGATATACACAATTAGGCATAAGGATCAACAATCATGTGAAGTTTGGTTAAAATCTAATGAAAGGTGTAGGAGAATTGGCGTCCACAAACGTCGTAACGGACGGACTGACGGACGGACGGACGGACGGAGGGACGGACGGAGGGACGGACGGACTAACGACGGACGGAAAAGACATAAAAACAACAAAGTTCTTAGTGATTATAGATTTTTTTGACATTCCAAGAAACGATAACGACCCCTTTCGAAAAGTTCCGAATTCGAACAGCCCATTTCTGGTTGCACGTGCACACTGAAATACCCTTTTGCCAAAAACTTGGTGGGTTATGTGTAAAACCATAATGTGATGTATTGACTGATTACGGTCTCTATTCTAGAAGCGCACGTGCGATTGTATGGCCATAATTCAAGTCATGTTAATTCCAGTAAACATGAATTCCAGAGCTGTGGGTAATCGTTCAAATATTTTAATTTTGACCCATAGCAGTGTAAAAAGTAAAGGGAGACATTCTTTTAACAAAACTGACCGTCAAATATTCATACGTCGGAGACAGTGGTTTCCTTACCTAGGAGGACAAACATACGAATCATTTAAAATAACACTGCAATCGCAAAAACAACACTTATTTTTATTCAAAAGCATCACTCTTCTTTTGATAATTAAGAATATCCATGTACATTTTTTTCGTTCATTTAAATATTAATGCGGCTCTTGTATATTCAAATATGATACTTCTATATTTTAACTTTTATCTTCGTTGCACGTTTTTTGTAATGAATAACAATTAGTGAGATGACAAATGAATATGTAACACTACTTACGGGTTAGATACATTTGGAAGAGCGCCTTCTGGAACACATTGGAATAAATTTCCAAGGGCAAAAATACCAATAACATTATCACTAGAACAAGTAAAAATATAGCCTTTCATTAGTGCATGATTTCAATAAACAGGTTGCAAATAGATTTATTTTAAAGATGACAAATATTTTTTGGTTTTTCGAGTAGTTCTTGCATTGTGCAGAAATTAATTTTATTTAGAAAAAAAACAAGGTAAAAAATAAGTAGATGTTATGCGATCGACACAAAGATTGGGTATGTTTTAATGTAAAAATCTTCAAAATCTAGAGTCATTACGGTGATAAATTGCAGTGATCATCCAACACTCCCTGTTAAAAAAAACGTTGAAAGGCCCTGAATGTAATTTTTTTTTTCTGCGCTTTTTAGTATTTTGTCTAAATCGAATTCTAGGTAATATGACTGCAATGCATACACATTGTCATTTGTTAAAGACAACTATTATTTCCATTTGAACTGTCATTTAAATGGTAAAATGAAATAAATGATTTTAAAAAGGTATGGAAAATTGTTTTTATGGTTACAGAATATAAAAAAAATGTAATTCTTAAAAACAATTTCTGAACTTGCATGGAAACTATGTTGTATCTTCTTAGATTTAAATGAATATATATATTTAAAAACAATTTGACAAAGGTACTTTACGATGTGTCTCATCATTTAAGGCCACAAACTTTTTATAATTTTCAAATTCAAATAGAGACTTATAAAGATATTTTTGTTTTTATCTATTCTCTTGCGGCATAGTGTTTTTTTAGCCTCAAAGTGCGAACATAATTTCAAAGTAATGCATCAATATTTAAGAATAATATTTGACTTTTGTAACAACGTCATATTAAGCTTTCGTTTTCATTTCAACTTTTA
>MJUU01074072.1:6364-17908 GCA_002080025.1 Modiolus philippinarum
TGAAATTAAAGGACTAAGTTCGATTAACATTTAAGCAAAGAACTTTGGGCTGGCAGTTTATGGTGCTATATTTTATATATGTTACCTCATTATTAATTGTATGGCCCGTCTTGGTCATTTCATGAGAAAGGAAGGAGAAAGGGGTAGTGGGCACAACCTTTTCGTCACATATATACATGTATGTGTGGGTGTGTGTGTTTTTAAACAAATAAGATTATTGTATGCTTATTTAATATAACAAAAAATGAAGAATATGATGTGAGTATATAACTATTATAAAGGGCCGACAACCTTTAATTTAGAATAAAACATATATCATAGAAAGTGGAGTTTTACAGATAATAAAAAAAAAATATTAACCACTATTGTAAATGATGTCTCGATCATCCAAGAAACAAAAAAAAAAGAATTAAAAAGGTTTCGCTTTGAATTTTCGATCATCCGAGATACAGAAATAAGTCGTAGTATATCAGTTATTCTCTGAAAAGCAAACTTTTCAGTATGCACCAAGTTTTAATGATGAGTATATATACATATATTTTATATTCAATATAAATTGTATATAAATTTTGGAGCATTATTAATTTCAGAACTGCATATAAACATGCAGAAGGAATTGTTCAGTTAGCCAACTGTTCGGAACCATATGAGGGCTCACTTTTATGTTTTTTATGGTTTTTTCGTCAATGCGGCGGAAGTGATAGGCTTCTTTCAACAGAAAATGGGGGACAGGTAAAATCTTAATTTTTATACCACCATTGATCAGACTATCGTCAACAAACATAAATTTAACTTGCAGAGTGTTCTTAAAATCGCTGTCATCCGTTGACCGAAAAAAAAAGACCAACAGAAGACAGTCACATTATATAAACACCCACAGGGTACTCATCGAGTCAATAGTAAGAAAACTTGACATAATAAAACCATGAGATGTTGGCACAATAAAAAGTGGCCAGAATAACATTTTAAATTACAAAAAATATAAAATGCCAAAAGCTGAAAACATAATAGTATATCTATATGAAAAATTCTCTCAAGAACAAGAACAACAGAACTGAAATGTATAGACAGCATACATCTCTCACACGGGGAATTTTTTTACTACCTCCACACTGCAGGTGAGCCAAACTCAAGTCTTAAATAATCCATGAAGGTATATGGAGTACATGCATATGACACATAGTCTATACAAATACATGGTAAAAACAAGCAAGGAAATAACGTTTTTATTGTTGTTCTTCATCTTGAAGTCAACAAGAGACCTTCAACAATGAACACTGCTCATACATCACAGTAAGTCTTAAACGGCCCTGGCACCTTTTTATCATAAATTGAATTTCAATTTTACGAGAATCAATTATTGATAGTTAGATCCAGAAAAGGACACTATTTAGAATCATTGTTTTTTAAATTTTAGTTCTTGTGGATGAAATGAAATCGATAAATCTAAAATCTGGAGATAGTCAGTGGCAAGGATATCGTCAATATACCTGTTGTTAGCATTGAAAGTTGTTTGATGGTATTTTGTACAGTTCCATTTTGCAATTTTTTTCATTAATACCCCATCGAAACAGAAAAGAACAGGATTTGCTATTTAAGGTGCACAATTTTTACCCATGTGAATTCCAATGACATTTAAACATATTGCTGAAACGAACAAAATGTTGTCTAACAAAAGATTAAGTGTCTTTATCATATATTCACATTTTCAGTTACAATGATTGTTGTAAGTGATATAAATCAAGAATTCTTGCTTTTTGCTTCAACAAATGAAGTGCAAATCTAATGATTTCAAAGACCATTTAATAAGTTGTCTTAATTTGGATTTAACCAAATTATGTGGAATTACTGTAAAAATAGATGAAACTGGTCTTTTTATTGATTTCAATTTAACTTAAACTTTGATAGAATTTTTTACACTCAAAAATCAATTTTACACCAGAGTTTTAATTTGATAATTTTTATTCACAGCATAGTTTAAGTAACTCCTTAATACAAATAAATGCAATGGTTAAATCGATGGGTAAATAAGTGGTAGATGAGTTACTCGATACCGAAATAAAACGACATTTGTTGGATATTTAAGGATCTTTTGGAACCCAGTACATGGTAGACAAGGCGTTTTTTTTTAAGTAGGTGGAGCTTGGAGAATTTTCCTGGTAATACTTTTTGGTCAACGTTTTTTTGTCACAATCAATACTTTTGAAAGTATTTGACTCGGCCAAATGAAACATTGATGTATTTTTTTTGAAATAATAGCAATGTTGTTGGAAGTTTTGTAGATAGATACAAACACATATTTTTTACGAAGATCTCTTAATTCTAACTTAGCAGCTTAGGAGGGGAAGCATAATAGTTATCTTGATGAAAATTTATTCTGTTGCTGATTTTTGCAATTATTTTATCTTCGAAGATAATACGATCATAATTGGTAACTTTGTCTTTAATGATATCGAGACACGCTTTCCAGTTTACATTCGTAGTGGTCGATATTCAAGCCCCCTTCTTATTAATGTTTTAGCTTCTTTATCTGCAATTACCTTTAGCCATAGCGCTATTTCGATGTAAAACAGGTTCGGCTTCTAGCATAGTTCTTGTCGAGGTTAGCATCAAAAGGTATAGAAAAGTTATTGTATATTATACTTCTAGTAGTTTTCTGTACGTAAAAGAAATGAAAGGCGTGTCCTGGTTGACAAAATATACTGTTTTAAGTTTTTGAATATCTTATTGCCGAAAAATACCAATAAGGCCAAATAAGCTTATATCCTATATTCTATTTTAAAAAAATTCTTATTCATGTTGATTCTCGGGATAAAGCCGATGAAAGCAGAAAGCATCAATAATTTTAGAAGATATAATAAAGCGGACTATTAACATACATCGTATTACTTTCCAAAGTGGGTATGTAAAGCTGTGTCAAAGGTATTAAACTTTAGTCATCCTTTATTTTTGAAAACAGTTCAAATAAATGTAGATTGATGATACAGGGCTATATGTTTGTTTATCCTAACTACATTGTATGATGGTGTACTGCCTCTGTCTTCCATGCATATTTTATGTTTCCCACCATTTTTATGTTTTTTTATGTAGATTGATGATACAGGGCTATATGTTTGTTTATCCTAACTACATTGTATGATGGTGTACTGCCTCTGTCTTCCATGCATGTTTTATGTTTCCCACCATTTTTATGTTTTATTTCTCTGGATAGATACTTTCATCTACCAAGTAGTCAACTACCAAGTGTTGTTACGACTGGAAATCAATATTTGAAGAAAAAATACTTTATATGTATTTATGACAAGATTTAGAAAGCATATTAAACATTTAAAAGGGTCATGGCAGTATAGTTATTTTTAGACCAAGACAAAATGACGTTGTAGTTTTCGAAATAAATTGATTTTATCAGAAATGAGAAGACTAGATGCTTTGTTTTGGTCGTTTTAACGTGGAAATGCGATGTTGTCTCCTTGACATTTACCCCATTTCTTTTCTTTTTTGATACGTTCATATAAAAAAATTACTAAATATGAAATACATGTATATGCTGTAGTTTGAAAATTTGTAATTTTACTCCACAAAGCATTTTCAATACAACCTCATATCTCTTATTTTCAGGAAAGATCATTCGTGGGAGGGTCACAGCAAATAAGCAAACATATAGCAGACAGATTAGGAAAAGGTAAAAAGATATGTTGTAAATAGCAACTGTAACGCTTTTAGAATTGAGTATGTGAAAGTTGATATAGGTGGCCGAGGAACCTCATCCTCTCATGGTTTTAGAGAGTTTCAGTTATTTTGATACATTATATCGCTGAATTTTTATTCTCTTAGAATGTTTTAATGCCCCCGCGACGAAAAGTCGGGGGCATATTGTTTTACCCTTGTCCGTCCGTTCGTTCGTCCATCCGTACGTCTGTCCGTACGAATGAAAAACCGAACTATTCATGTTTTTTAGAAAGTTTGCAAATAATTCCAACAATTTCAAAGGAATCTTACTTACAATAAATAGATGTGCACACACATATCTTTTGGAATATTCAAAATGGCCGCGGTTGCCATAGAAACTGAAAAAGGGGGGAAAATTCAGAGTGCCTCAAATTTGATGAAACTTTACAAAAAAAGATGTCTAGCACCCATAGAAATGATTTTTTTTTGTTTTTTTGTTTTTGTTTTTGTTTTTTTTTGTTTTTTTGTGTGAAGTATACCTATAAAATTCTATGTTGACACGTTTGTTGAAAAACTGGATATATTTTTTTAACTAAAAAGCGCAACTACTTACTTGTTTATAAGCCAAAACAAAAAAAAACAAAAAACAAAAAACAAAAAACAAAAAAAAAACAAAAACAAAAACAAAAACGAAAACAAAACAAAAACAAAGAAACAAAAAGAAAAACTGAAATTGCAGCAAGTTTCAGTTCTGCGGCTGGTTATGTTTAAACATGTGTTTGAATAAGTGATTATGTTCCTCTACTGGACCAATGTTTCGAGCTTGAACAGATATGTGAAAACTTGAATGATGGTAGAAAAATCCTGCAGCTACTCTTTTTCTATATTTGAAAAAAGAGTATTAAATGCAGTGAACATTGAATATCTTTCAGATAAAGTTTGTCTTGGAAGTCCTGTTAGTCAGATTAAACAACGTGCTAGATACGTAACGGTAATAGATATACACGGCAATACATATACGGTAAGGATAATGTTTTCTCATTCATTTCATTCTTTATATGTTCCACTAGTTTATTCTGCATTCTATAAAACTCAAAACTACCTGTGCAATAAAAGAGTTAGGATTAAATACAGTATAAGATACTCGAAGCAAAAATATGCATTAAACTTGAATAAGATGAGTCTTGCGTGAAATAGTGTTTTAAATACCGAAGTCACCGTGAATTTACTTTCTGCATATGCGCATTTCGACTATATTACATTAAATGTAATTTGTCTTCTTGAAAAAAAAATTACTAATTGCATTGCATTGCATACAAGAATACAAGTTTTTTTACTCAAAGTACAATAACTAAAACATTAATATGAAAAAATCTATATGATTGTTTTATTTTAAGTACGATATTTTTTTCCCAATAAACTATATTTCAAAGAGTACTTGGATGAAGAACAACAATAAATGCTTATCCTATTGCTTGATTTTACCCTATATTTGTCTCACGTCCCTTTACTTCGTATTCTTTCATGCACATTTAGATCTTATATATCTCAGTTAACTGGAAAAGAAAGGATCTACAGAAACAGAAGGTCGGCTGCTCTTACAGACCTGACTTATGAAACTGACAGACGACTTAAGGATGTACTTTGATGATGAGCCAAAATTTTAGAGTATTAAACTTTTTTTCAAACCTAGATTTTTGCAATGTTCTTACCCTATAATTTCAATATATAACGAAAAATTCATAGGTTGTTTTGCAAATTATTTTGCTACAGATGTTTGAAAGTTGTCAATTTTAGCACTTTTGTGCATTTCTAGGCATTTTTGCCCATTTTTTGACTATTTTCATTGAAAAAAATCTAGCTTAGAGTATTAAACTTTTTCTCATACTCTCTGAAAAGCTGCAAATGGAATGAGTGAACAAATTCAGTCCCAAACAAATTATATGTTGGTGTTGATATAAAAAGTTTTGTCCCATTTTCATGCTTTTTAGGGGCAATTTCAGCATTGACATATTTCCCTAAAAATGTAGATTTTCTAAATGTTTTAAACAGCTAATGGCTTAAACTGCATTTGTTTTGTGATTTTTTATTGCAAAAATATATAACACTATTTTTGAAAAAAAAGCATAGATAACATATATTTTTTTTTAAAATGGCTCTTCTAACCCAATCCCTATTTTGTGAAAATTTGGTATGAATCCAACAGCCAATTAGGAAATAATCTTCAATTTGAGATTACTCTGAAACTACCTGATAGAAATGAATGATTTTTGACACAATTTAAAGATTAACATCAATTTTGTTAATTCATTGCTATTGTACATAAAATATAAATAACTTTCAAATTAATCCCGAACGAGATTTCAACGAGACTGAAACATCACCAGAATACACCCTTAAATCTAGAATTTATGACAAATATGAAGATTTCTAATTTTGTATTGTAAATCTCCCAATTTCTGAGTAGTAACATACCTTCTGTCCCGTAACAGTGTATTTTTAACACGATATGGTAGAACATCATTTCACTCGGAGCATGGAACCAACAGATATTCAGTTTAAACTACTCCAGCGTTTCTGGGCACATTCTAAAAAGTGACCTTCTGAAACTTCTGTGGTTGTTATCCCGAGCTTGGTGAGAAATATAAACTACCTGATCATTTGACTAAATCTAATACTGATTCGTCTTTACTCAACTCATGCAACCAAGGTTTACTATGGCTGGCTTGGGAGATAACTTAAAAATAGACCGGGTACACAGAGTGCGGCTGGTGGCCGATCAATGATATTTCTGTTAGTATAAGTATGAATATTTTTGCTAGTTTTTTCTTGCGTCACCAACGGTAATCAGTGTAGGTCTAGGAGTCGCTTGACTTCGTCCTTCCATCCGTCACGCTTTTGGGGACCAAGTTTGTGTAATCTGGAACTCCTATACCCCATTATTGAGTTTCAATGAAAAACGTAAAATTTATATGTTGTTGAACTTTCATTTTTTTTTTCATCAAATGATATCATTTAGTGTTGAGTTTGTGTTATCTGAAAATTTGACACCTTATACCTTTTGCACAATTTAAACTTATACATTTTGTCATTAAATTTGATGTGCACCTCCTCTTTGGTGTAGTTTTGATTAACAAAATGTCAAATTTATCCGTTATTGAACTTGGTTCATCATCATGGTACTCAATTTGTGTCCAATACTTTGGTGACTTTACAGTACTAAACGCACTGATAATGGGCAGCTTCGATTGTAAACTTTTATTAACTAGCTTAAATTTTTACTTTGCTTTGACATAGTATCACATATAGATACAAATTATATGTGTTTATTCTTAAATTTTTTAGTAGCAAGAAATACATGAAGTTAGGGTGTTGATTCTTTATTTTTGTTTTAATGATATTTCACGAGTAGTCAATGATGAGCCTTTTTTAATCTTCCGACTAGGCAAATGAAGGTCTGAGAACCAATGAGTTTTCTATGTATCGTGCTGCGTGGAGTCCGTAGAAAGTCTGCCCGTGCTTGATATGTATGCTCTTATAATATTACAGTTATAGTGTGTTTGTCCGTGTGAGAATTTCTCTTACGTTGACTAATTATTTATTTTTTTCAATTTTGCTGTTCAATATTTTCATTGTTTTTACTAAAATGTTTTAATCTGTACACACGACTATTTTTGCCCTTTCAACCTAAGTTACAATGCAAGGTTTGCCTAAATCCATTTCGATGTGCCCAATGTTGTCCATCAATGTAATTTTGTTCTTATTTTTGTCTTTCGTGGGGCTACTTAATGACAATTATATGTAGGCATACATTGCCCGGTTTTACTTTTTCCCTCATTGACCGCTCCTGACATGTGTTGCTTCAATGACATATTTTAGCTACGATCGGTGTTGCTCAACATTTTTATTCTCATCTTGTAACCCTGGTGCTTTCAGCTGGATAACCCTAAGCATCGCCCAAGTTGACACTCCATAGCGGGTGGGGAGCAAGGGAGTGACCTTGATATAATTTTTGTCAAGAATACCGCTCAAGTGCACACTAGGGGTCTTCTTGATCTCGCTTGAGGGGTGAATATTGTTCACCTCTGGTTAAAGACCCCCAGGCGACATCAATATGTAGACAGGAATAAAAGCCCTGTCCTTGATAAACTTGAGTTTTCTATGTATCGTGTGCGTTTTTGTCACATGTACATTCACTCCATATCCTTTCATTTTTCCTATTTGAATGGCTTTAGTATTACTTTAATAAATTGTATTTCATTATAAGGTTTGAATTTGGAAACTTATGAATACCATTCTGTAAGTGTATAAAAAACACTTTCTCAGTCATCAAATTGGTCTTGTTTATGTTTGTAGATAACCTCACATCCATGAACAAAGGGAGATATATATTTACAAAGCGTTGTTTGGCATCAAGCAACGAATTCCACTCCAACCAGTGCTAGAGGCCGTCCTGAAATTACAATGAGGTATTAGCACAACTTACTTTTGAAGGCCTCATGGTGATTTTTAGATGAAGAACAACGAAAAAAGCGTTGTCCCATTGCTTGGTATTACCATTGCAGAAAATTTGTCTCGTGTGCATTTACTAGATATCCTTTATTTGTTTATTTTCAACTGGATTTTGTTTTTCCTTGAGTGTGGAGTCTATATGTTTCTATGTTTCAGCTGTGGTGTACTCGTATTCATATTCATACACTAGTTTTGGCATTTTAATTTTTGTGATATCCAAAATGTTATTCTGACCACCTGTTTATGTTGCATATATCTTTCTTGCATTTGCCTCGATGAGAGCCCTGTGGTTGTTTACATGTCCTTTTGTCGGGCAACGGGTGACAGCGATTGTAAGAACACTTTGCCAGTTTTCCATGTTTGTTGACGACCCCACTTCCATGAAGAAAAGGAAATTCCCTCAAATCGGTGATACAGGCCGTTTTCAACTTGCTATGATGTATGAGGACAGCTCATTGTTGAAGGGCTCATCATGACTTCAAGATGAAGAACAACAATAAAAGTATTGCTCAATTGCTTGAATTAACCATGTATTTGTAGAGACAATGTCGCATATGTATTTATAAGAACAGAGCAAAAACACTGCCAAAAAGCTGCTTATTCGGGGAGTTGTTCAACCTTTGGCTCTTTTGGTTATTTGTTCTCTATCAGCTTTTACACGTTTTTGGTTAACGGACTTCCAAATGTTTTGGTTTGATCTGCACTGATGAGACATAAATTGTCGAAATGCGCATATGCAGAAAATAAATTAACAGTAACTTTTTTTATGGCCGTCACCATAACAATACCTATCAGTGTACAAAATGAAAGCAGACATTTACTCGCAAAATCCACGTTTTCCTGAATTACAGTGTGACGTGTGCTGTTGACAGAGAAGGACGTGTTTACCCTTTCGGAGCACCTGATATCTTTCTCTGTTTCACGGGAATTCACACTATGAGGGCCTTGGTTTTCAGTGTTGTGTTTTTTATTTCTGTGCTTTGTAGCTGTCTAATGACATTGTTTCCTGTGTTCTCGTTTTGGCCATGAATTCAGACTTCAATTTTTAAAAATACCAATCCTTTGTTCCTTTCGGTAATATACTGTCGTTGTTTTTTTACTCCATATCCTATCATTGTTTGATACTTTTGTTTTCTTTCTACTGTCAGAGAAAAATAGTTGAAATAATTCTTGTTTGTTGAATCTATCACATATCACAGTTTTTTCACGTCCAGTAAATGTCTCGATAGTTTTTACATGTCTAGTATTTAACTCTTTTATTACAATCAATTTTGAATTTGCTAATACTTTTAAGTTTTGAATGGTTCTGTGGTAGAAGACTTTTCGCTAACATTGTCGAGATGGACTGCCTTCTTCCTACGACTTTTTATAGTGAGTGGCCGAATTTGACCACCCCCCCCCCCAAAAAAAAAGAAAAAAAACAAAAAAAAAAAAAACTGTACAAACTTTATTGACCTCTATCAAGAAATTTTTGTACACACCATTTTGTTGACACTAGTAGATCAGCAATGATAAATTCGGTCGTAAATGTCTCGTGCCGAGAAAAAACTCCCAACTTTAGTTTTACATAACTCCTGGTTGGATAGAATTATCTCTGCTGTGGGTCAGTACTTCATGCTCAATTTATGACATCTTAAATCAGATTGAAAGTTCAAAATCGCCCCGCCCTTTACTATTTGGAACTGCGGTCCCAGTGTAAAAAATGCCAAAACGAATGATTCAGTTCTAAAATTTAAAAAATTCGGGACATTGTTAAGTCCCCATAGAGTCCCTTTGACTTTCGTCCTATTTATTTAGTTTATCACTTCATTTTGTTGTTCTTATATGATTCCTCCTTTTGTTTAAGTATGTTTTTGGGCTTGACTGAAAGAAGGGACATTGAAAAGATTGTTAAAAAAAATGAAAACGCTATAGAATTTGAAATAGGTGGAGAGATTTGGTGAGGTGCAAAAAGGGGAACTTTCCTTTTTTGCAAGACCAGTTTTATCACTGGTGAAACTTATGTCTGTTTGAAGTTGAATAAAACAAATCCCGGCGAAAGAATTCATTACTTTTTTATTTCTTATTTTAAAATCTAAGAACACGTTTTAATATGCAAAATCACATTTGGTTGGAATAGGCGCATTTTTTTCAAAATTTAATTTCAAAGCATTTTTTTTTATTTCAAAGGTCGTTAAAAATAGCAATCAGGGCAAAATAACGCTTTTTTTCATGAATAACGATGTGTGAAAATGACCATAAACCAATTATTTTAGTAAAGACCATGTAAATTACAAAAGTTGGATTACAAGTCATTCGGTCTTGGCATGCTAGTAGAAGTTTCCTTTGTATAGTTGCCGGCCTTTGCAGAAAATTGAGTTTCTAATTTTTTACTTTCACAAACACGGGAGGCATACATTGTATTTGTTACTGTACTTTATTTGTAGCACATACACGCGGCTTTAAGTTTTTGTACCTGTTTTTAAGACTTGTTCCCGATTTTTGATGTTGGAAGCAAGTTTTTATTCATATTGTAAGAGACGGTCGAGTGGTCATCCATACTGTCTAGTTGCGGCATAAAGCAATGAAAACTTTTAAGTTGAAATATTGTATTATATAGTAATGTTTCAATCATCTGTAGTTTACTCATAATCAATTAAAGTTAAATGCAAAAAAATCAATCTGTCGGATAATGGCCTTCCTGTCTTCCCAATAAAAAGATGATTTATAAAAATAATGTATGGCGGGGCGTCGGTATGGTGGGATATCGTACCTTCAGCTTAACGTTACTTTACATATTATATTAATTCTCTTCAGATAACTTGTTTCCTTTGGCAAAAAGCTAACTTTAATAAAATCTTTATAGTGCTTATGAAACCGGAAGTAAACATTCGCCATGACGAATCCTTTGCTTAAGTCTGCTTATCAAACTTTCATCTCAGCTCAACTTTAATTCATTTACGAAGATTTATAAAAATGTAATTCAGAAAACCATTCTTAATACCTTTCAAATATCTATGTAGGCCAAACAAATTAAAATTTAGCTATATTATAGGTCTATTCAGCTTTGGCTAGGAACTAATAGTAGACTATATTGCGATGTTCTCTCTTCAAGAGCCAGATACGATATACCATCTTACTTCGGCTTCCCGCCTTATATACTCTCAGAAAGCCGGCCAGAAAATTCCTACTCGGCCGGCAGCCCGAACTTTTGCTTACAAAAATGTTAAACATGATTATTTTCCTTGCCGGTCGGTATTAAAAAGAATCTATATATGAAAACAAAGTTATTCTTCAAATTTACCGCTTCAAAAACTTTATATTGTTTAAACTGGCATAACTGTAGAAGCAAGGAGACTGAGAACTTATTGATACAAAAGAAAT
>MJUU01074072.1:36211-48047 GCA_002080025.1 Modiolus philippinarum
CTTGTATTGTGTCCACACCTGTATTGTGTCCACACCAACTTAATTTTGCACTTACCAACTTACCATATCGATTCAGGGTTCAATGAGCGGGGGTATATTTGGCTGCCATTCGGCGACAGCTCTTGTTCAGGTTACAAACGGGGTATATAGCATGACATACCCATTATGTTTATCATATTGTCTTCGGCTTCGCCTCGGGAAATATAACTACACATCCAGGGTGTGTCACGCTATATGCCCCGTCTGTAATTATGAAAAACATATACTATTTTTGAAAGCTCTTCAAACTTATTAATTCGTATCAATATGAAAAGTACACAATTATGGCTTTTTGTAGAAGTGAATATGCTTTTTCTGTGAACCAGCATTCACCGAGACCATCGATCGAGGTGAATATCTGTGTTTCCAGATCAATAGAAATTAAATTAAGGAATTGTCATGTAGCAAAATTTATAAATGCAGTTCTATTTCATAAATAGTTTGTTTTTATGTGGTATATATTTATCAAACTGCTGCACATATTCACTGTTGAAATCGAGTATTTGACATGTGCTTTAATACGTTGTAAATAATCATCTGCAAATGAAGCGAATACACACGACAAAAAAGACAATATAATTGTTATTATTAAGGTAATAGATCCGGGGTAGGGGAAACAAATCGTTTTGCTCCTCAAATACAGGACTTTCGAGATGGGAGCTCTCGTGTACCTGAAGGCGGAAATGGTCGCCTCAAATACCATCATGAAGGAATGACTGGATTCTTGACATATTGAAATAAATATATACCACCTAAAAACAAACTATTTATGAGATTGAAGTGTATACTTATGATATTTCGTACATGCCGACAATTCTTTAGCTTAAAGTTAATTGACGAGAATAAATTAACCTGAAGCGCTACAATAGTATTAAAAATCACCCTTAGCTTAACAGTGTTGATTTATGTGATTCTCTCTTAACGTATTGATGTATTGAATTGTTTCGTATAATATTATTTTTTTCTCCGAAATGATCACGATTCAAAAATCTCAAATTACTTGTTTGATTGGTGTGAATAAAACAAAAGTTACAGAAAATTTAACATTAATAGAAACAAAGTATTCATGTTTTCATGAACCTGCACTCCTTTTATGAAATACTTCAAAGTGCATTCATAAAAATATCTAGGTTTTAAATGGCATCTTGAAATATTAAAATAAATGAAAGTAATATTTTTGGGAAAGGTGTAATTTTTTTTCTGTTTGACGTTCAGAAAAGGAATATAAGACTTTTTATGCAGTTTTCCTTACATTGTGAAACAACGGTACGGTGAATTTTTATAAAATTTTAATATAAGTCATACGTGTTGAGGACCTTTAATTGCCCAGTTTTTGGTGAAAATCGAATGTTAGGATTTTCATCTAGGAAAAAATCAACGAAGCTGTGTTTTCAGCAATGTTTTGACAACATGATTTCTTTTACTGCAAATCAACACTAAATGTATGCTTTTGACCATTTGTCTCTCATGTGTAAGTCTACAAGTTTCTGTGAAGAACTTTGGCAATTTGTAGTCTTGTTATGCCAAATCTTGTACATGTACAGTACAGTAGTGTACACTTCATGATGATTTCTTAACAGAAAATAAGACTCCTAAGATAAAGGAGTCTCTGTAAACTATGAATCTAAAAACTTACGGTGAAAGTTATCAAAACTTTTTATGGAAATATATTAGAACATAATTGTTTCATACTGCAAATTCAAAGACAATTGACTGTGTTTAAAAGTTTTGGGTTTCCCTGGGTCTACTACCTTCAGATAAAATAGATTACTACCTCTTCCGCCGGCTAGATTTATTGTAAGAATACACGACCCTCATGGTTTACCTTTCATTGATTTTTGTCAATTTACATACAACGATTCACCCTAATAATACCCCTTAAATTCCATTTTGCACAACAAGCATAAATTTACCGGACTAGGAATTGACTTGTCAGTATAAAGAATAACGCGTGTGTAAAATTTTCGCTATATCAGTTTAGGAAATTTTGTGTAGAAAAAGTTAATTGCAATATTCAATGAAATCCTAAGATCACAAATATCACGTGTTATGCGACCAAGAAAATTTCCAACTAGTCACGAAAAGCAAGATGAAGAAAGAAGAGTGTTTCATTTCATTTGTGTTCGTCTGTTATTTTTATGAATCTTCGGATATTTTATTCACTGAAACAAAACCAGATATCCAGATGTAATGGAGAAATTAATTTGGGTCATGTTGTCTGTTAAAATGTTCCATTAACATGTCGTCGGTAATTATTTACCAGGTTAAAGGGGATTCCTTGGTGGCCATAATAAGCTTTTTAAAATAAAACAACGGCAGTAGAATACCGAAGGAACAAAGGAGGGAAATCCACAAAAATCGAAGTCCAAAGACATGGCTAAAACGAGAACACAGAAAACAATGGCGCCAGACACAAAACAATGACGTTAGACAGACACAAAGTACAGAAATAGAAATCACAACATTCAAAACAAAGGCACTCACAGTGTGAACTCCAGTGAAACTGAGAGTGACATCAGGTGCTCCGGAAGGGTAAGCATGTCCTGCACCCGTCACAAGGTCCGTGAGGCATATAGATGTTTTTGAAAGATCTTTTAGGTGGCTGATTGGTTAATGCCATTTTCTAACCCTGAGACAAAACCAATTAAAAGCCTTGGTACATGTTACTACTCTAACCCTCAAACAGTACCAAATAAATGATCCTGCCTCAAATTTTGAGTATTTTGTTTGTAAGAGTCTTCCCGAGTGTATACGAAATTAAAGTGTCATATTTGGTAAATCATCTATTAAAATTTTAATTTAAAAAGAAAGAACAATTTCAGCACTAATCATTTTTCTTTCTTGCATCCAACCTAATTTTCATTGCTGTTTTCAATACTCATACATCTGCAGCAGATACAAGGTTTAAATAAACGGATATCTTTAGGCATTCGCAATGATTGGTTTTACTTAATAATTCATTAATAGCAGTGTTGTTCTTTATGTTTCATTTTTTTGTTAAAATGTTGTTTGGTGTAACAGCTTTGTTTCTTAAAATGAAAATAAACCTAGTCATCACTTACGAAATAAGGGTAAATTACACGTGTAGAAATAAGCATATACCAAAAACTTGCTGCTGAAAAAACAGACTCTTAAACTGTCGCCGGTATCGAAATATGAGTTATTGTAATTTGTTGAAAGCGTCATGTATATTTCATTATGAAGAAAAAAAATATAAAATACATAAATGAAATTTAATTAGAAAAATAACAAGAAACGTCTACAATGACTGAAAATTACAATTACATACCACAATCTGCCAGAAAACCGTTTATCAGAACCTTCGGTATTTTGGTATTATTTAATGTTTTCTCGCTGTTTACTTTTGTAGTTTAATGTATATTTACATTTTGTAGCCTATTCATTACGAAGAGTGTAACTGGCTAGCAGAACAATGGTCGGGTGGTTGTTATGATGTCCTGATGCCCCCGGGTTTCCTCACAACATTTGGAAGGTAAACAGTTTATTACATTTTCATGTTGCTACAAACTTGCATCGCCCGCGGTTTCCAACGAAGGTTTGGAGTCTTTGTGGCAACATTTGCCTATCACAGTTTCCTGTGAGGCTAACGATTTTTTTTTTACAGTTTTCGATCAAGGGATATAAGTTTTGTAGAACTGTTGCATATAGTCTGTATAATGCACATCAAACATTTAGAATTTATAGTTTTTGTTTATACAACAAAATATCGAAATTATTTTAATGTAGAGTGATTTCACTGCAAAATTAATCTGAAACTACATTGTATTACTTTTTGTACATGTAATTGCAACATATTCTAAATTTTAAAAAATGCTCTCGAGATTATAGCAGGGTTAAGAATTTTAAACAAAATGCATCAGGGCATGGATAAGGTCACAATGTAAACAAATATGGTACCTCCATGAAGCTCTCGTCATATGCAAGTCACATACTAAATGTGAAGAAACAAATAAAGGGATATTGAGTAGATGCACATTGGACAAAATCCCTATAAACACATGGTGAGATTAAGCAAATTGACCAAAGCTTCTTCTTAAAGTCACCATGAGGCCCTCAACATAGAGCAAACACTCCTACCTAATACTAAGTTCAAGACGGCTCCTACAGCCGGTTTGAGCGAAATTCACTCGCTAAATGGGGAGCAACATTGCATCATGACTCTTGACATCTGGTCAGTGATGTGGGGTCGTCAACAAACATAACATATGGGGCAAACAACTCTTACAAACGCTGCTCGACAAATGGACCAAATGGCCATACAACATATAAACGACTACAGGGCTTTCATGGAGTTGATTGTAAGAAAACCATGCAAGTAAAATTGGAAGCACCTGTCAAATTGATGAGTTCCTTTACAAGCAAGGTCAAAGTGTTTACAGAAATTATCCTCAAGGCAAGGTTAAGGTCAGTATGTAAATATGGTACTCCAAGAAAGGTCTCAACACATGCAAGTCACATGTCAAAATATGAACACCCTAGCACCGAATGACCAGCTTCTAGAGGTAAGGTTAAAGTGATTAGAAAATTGGCCTCAAGGCCTCCAGAAATTATTTTTACTAATTGGATACCTATATGAAACTCTCATCATATGAAATTTGCCCTCTGCAGATATTGAATTAAGTAATTATCAAAACTTTGCTATTTAAGCCATAAGACCAACAGGCTTCAAACCTAGTTATATTAGGTCCTCAGAATGTCTACTTCGAGACTGCTGTCTGGCAAGTCCATACCTCTTGCAAGGAGCTCGAGAGAGCAATTCAAAATCATGCTGTTTGAGAAATACATTGAATGAATTCTCCTTAAAATACTAAACTATTAGAACTTGACAGTCGGAGGCGAACAACGTTTAATATTTGATCCTATAGAAAGAAATCCAAAAATTTCTATGTAATATCATAAACAAGTAAAGCGAGTTTGGCACAATGATCCATTACAACATATGATGTACTCCATCAAACTAGACGAATGACGACCAATATCGTACATAGTCTTCCATGGAGCCCTATGTGTGAGAACATTTGAAAACTTGGTCATTTAGAATATAATGGCTGTAAACAAATGGCGGATAAAGATTTTTCTCATGATTTCCGAAGGTGATCTGATATTTCAAGAGGATTGGTACCACGCTATCTACCCAATAAAGATCCTGCATTGAAATCATGTTCGTTTGATATAGAATGTGTTGATTTTTGTTGTAGGATTTTAATATCAAGGGACTTCACTTTATTAAAACATGTTTTACAACTATCTTAAGTTACACATTTAGCAGAGCGGAAAATAGTAAGCACTGTTATTCTGATATTTATTTGTTATGCTAACTAATGTGTTTGCTTTATTTCGTTGGAATAACAGAGAGCTAAGAAGACCTATTGGGAAAATGTATTTTGCTGGAGGTGAGACAGCAACAGAATGGTCTGGTTATATGGAGGGTGCAGTGCAGGCAGGAGAGCGTAGTGCTAGAGAGGTAAAATGTAGTAAATTACAAACGCCCATTCTATGCGTTTATGGACCGTCTCTGCGATATTTGTCATGTTTGATACTTATATCTCCCCATTAAAAAGGGAGACATATTGTTTAACCCTTAATTCTTTTTCTTCTTTTATCGCCCAAGACGTAGTCGGGACGACATTTTTTTGTCCGTTTCCCTATTATTGTTGTTTTTTTCTTCCACGCCATATCGCCCGGCTTCATTCATACTTTGCACAAAGTTAGACCAAATTTTGGAGTTGTACATGAACTTGCCAAAATTTTTCAAAGATGGCGACCAATTTACGTGAAGAACCTAAAATAATAAGATTCAATATCTAAGATCTGCTTTGCAGAAATTGATAATATTTTGTGGAAATATTCAATAAAATGACAGAAAGGAGTTTTTGGCAAAAAAATATAAATAAAATAAAATAAAAAATGGCTTCCATTTCCAAGAAGGCCCTCAACACAAGTATTTTTTAGACTTTATTCAATATCTCAGCAACTGCTTTACAGAGGTTGATCATATTTTGCACAAATTTTCAGCAAGATGAGAAGAATGAATAAATGTTGAAAAATTTATCAAAAAGTCCGCTATTTAGAAGATGGCTGCCAAAATATGAAAAGAAAATCAAACCACCCGATTTCAACGAAAATTGGTTCTTAAGCAGATTTTAATTAACCCTTAGACTGCTACGCGCGACTATTGTCGTTTTTGAGACTCCCTGTGCATTGTTGTCACTGACGACGCTCCATACATGAAAACGACATCGTGTTGGTGTTAATTTTAAACATTAGTACACTGGCTACAATTTCAGACTAGCTAATAGCTCTTTTTGATTGAAAATTCGGCACTTGAAGGAAGAAGATTTCAAAAATGTCATATTTTGGTGGGGTAGGCTACCTATTGTTACCTGTAAGCAAAAATCTACAAACCCCATTGAGACAATATTGATGTGCACTATTGATGTGCATATCTTAAATAAAGTGTTTTCTCTCAATGCTGAAAGTGTGACAGCTTTCTGATTTCTATTTCCGGTACTGTGGCCGCTCATAGTCGAAAATCGTTAATTTTGAAAATTTTGGATGGGGTCATATTCCATGCTTAACCCCATGCCAGACCCTACATTACCCAGGAATAAACCAAGGAGGCCAGTCTGCAGAAATATGGTAACTCTTTACAAAGACCACAACAAACTAGGCCTTTGGGTGTCATACGGTCCTCCAGGTCAATAACTAGTACGAAAAATGACCAAAATTCGTGTTTTTTTCATGTGGTACCCATGTTTGGACCTCTAGCACGCCCATCCAACCCCACCTCCTCATCCCATCCACCCCACCCCCGTGCTCACCTATAGTAGCTTTGTGGTTATCAGCCATCATCAACATCAAGCTTCAGCTCATTTGCATATTATTAACATAAATTTGCAAACATTGGAAAACGAGGGGTTCCCCAATTTTTTACTCAGCAGCTTAAGGGTTATGACTGCGCTTAAAATGCATCGGGAAAAAATTCAAAATGATTGACATCTACAAGATGACTGCAACAATTTTAACTTTGTCCCATTTCAACGAAAATTGATTTCAAGATAGATTTTGATGCAGCAAACAAGATGTAACCACCGAATTAGCTGTTGGGGCTATGGCACGCGATAGTCACAAAAATGCGGTATATCTAGTATTTCGAACGAAAACTAGGGGCTTTCGTGCGGAATGCCAGGAATACCGGACGTTAACTAATGGTTTCCGATCGGTCATAACCAACTTTGCAAGACATAATTTGGAACGATAACTCTCGTATTCCAAGCGAAACATGTTTGATAACATCGTAATTGTGCAGAGCAAGGACGTATGAACATAATATTTTGTTTTTGAAATACAAACACATATATATATATATATATATGTATGGGAGTTGTGTTATTTGATTTTAGTGTTGTTTCTTCACTTCTTAAAAGAAAGAAAAATAATAAAGTTACACTTTAAAATACTTGAACACATCATGCATTTACAACAAATCCTTAAACGGGTTTTTATTAATTCGTCGTATTTCGGGGAACTTCGCTGAAAATGACAAAATGTTGAAATTCAAAATATTTTTTTTCTCATGAAATGATAAAAAAACTTGAAAAACTTTATTCCTAATCTACCTGCACGTGTTACTGTACACAGTCGTATATTGGAACTTAGTTGTATATTAAACAGACATATCATGAGAAGGAGGGGTAATCATTTAGACTCAAGACTTTTTTTTGGCAAATATCCCGACGTTCATAATATTAACTGGAACAAATTTCTTCAACACTTAAACTGACGAAGATGCAATATATTTAAAGAATAATGATTGCAGATTTTGGAACTAGGTCCAATTAATTTTAATACTCAATCTCAAATAAAACATTTTGAGTATAACGGAGAAGGGTCGTAGGTTTTTCAAGATTTTATATAGCCCATAGAAAAAGACGTCTTACATGAAAATGAAATTTGAACTAATTTCCGAATTATTTAAATTGATAAAAATCATACCATTGAAAGCAGAAGTGATTAAAGTTTATGAAACTAGGTCCAAATTAATTTCATAATCAAAATTTAAGACACAAATCAATACTTATTGAACATTCCTATTCACTCCAATACTAATTACTGTCAGTACAACGACGAATGGATTGATCACGTGATTACTGACCAAAACCGATAAAGCTAGATATGATACATAATATTCGCCGAAAACCCTAGGTTCCGATTGAAATTAAACGGAAACTAGGGGTTTCCGTAGAAAAATCCATAGTTTCAGATTGGTATCGGAAATTTGAGTTTAAACCGAAATAGATATTCATAGTTTTAGCCAATGAGAACCGATAAAGAGAGAGTGGTATTTAATATTTAATAATGTTCGTCCAATCAGAAACAGAAACCAGTATTCAGAGTTTGATAATAGTTTATTCTGTTTATTGCCTATAATTCTATTTTTTTATCGTTTAGAATTTATCTGCACTGAGGAGACATAAGTTGTCGAAACGCGCATATGCATAAATTAAATTCACAGTAACTTCGGTATTTAGTTATTTGTTACCACTGAGTCAATGCCACTGCTGGTGGACTGTTAGTCCCCGAGGGTATTCGCCAGCCCAGTAGTCAGTACTTCGGTGCTGTCCCGAAAGCCGATTCTATTTGGAACCGTTCATTAAATAAACTAATAAACAAATAGAGTTGTGCCTGTGACACTTTCCGGGTGCGAATGTATATCAGATTCGCGGGTCATGGAGGATTCGATCTCGACTGTCTATATTCATCTTAACCAGTTAAAAGTTGTGAATTTTGCCGTGACAGACTTTGTTAAAAAAAATGACAAATCTCTGGAGGAAAGATTTTTATTTTCATATAATTTAACGGGTATTCTGTTTCGAAATTAAAAAATCATGAAATTTGGCATAAAATAGGTATGAAAAATAAATAATTTAATTATCGATAAAGATAACAAAAACTTAAAATTGATAAAAACAATTCAGTTTGTACTTCATTATATCCTTTCCAAGGAGATTTATAATCCGCGAAATTTCATGGAATTAAGCATTAAGAGGGTATGAAAAGTAAAATTTTAAGTTTACGGTTTAAACTTACTCTTTAAAAATGGCAAAAACAATTAAGTGTTTTGAANCCAGTAGTCAGTACTTCGGTGCTGACCCGAAAGCCGATTCTATTTGGAACCTTACAATATCTAAATTTTTGTAAATTTTGTTGAAAACTAAGGAGTATCTCCCTCATGCAAAGCTCTGTCCTTAGCTGATTTTGGCTTTACATTTAGATCATATTGGTTAATTGATCTCTATCAGTTTTTACATATCTTTGAGTTATGGTCTTCCAATCGTTTAGATTTTATCTGCACTGAGGAGACATAAGTTGTCGAAATGCGCATATGCAGAAATTAAATTCACAGTAACTTCGGTATTTAGTTTTTTGTTAAACTTTCGTAATTTTTAAAATTAAATGTATTTTGATATAATAAACTAATAAACAAATAGAGTTGTGCCTGTGACACTTTCCGGGTGCGAATGTATATCAGATTCGCGGGTCATGGAGGATTCGATCTCGACTGTCTATATTCATCTTAACCAGTTAAAAGTTGTGAATTTTGCCGTGACAGACTTTGTTAAAAAAAAATGACAAATCTCTGGAGGAAAGATTTTTATTTTCATATAATTTAACGGGTGTTCTGTTTCGAAATTAAAAAATCATGAAATTTGGCATAAAATAGGTATGAAAAATAAATAATTTAATTATCGATAAAGATAACAAAAACTTAAAATTGATAAAAACAATTCAGTTTGTACTTCATTATATCCTTTCCAAGGAGATTTATAATCCGCGAAATTTCATGGAATTAAGCATTAAGAGGGTATGAAAAGTAAAATTTTAAGTTTACGGTTTAAACTTACTCTTTAAAAATGGCAAAAACAATTAAGTGTTTTGAAAATTTTACTTCATGATATCCTTTCGAAAGAGTTTGATATGTTGCAAAATAAAAAAATCACCAAATTTAGCATGCAATAAGTGTGAAAAACTTTTTAATCAGCGGTTTAAATTTAGTCTTTAAAAATGATCAAAACAATTCAGTACATGTTATGAAAACTTTATATCATTATATCCTTCGGAAGGAGTGCAAAAACTTCATGAATTTTAGCATTAGGAAGGTATGAAAAGTAAACTGTTAAAAAATGACAAAAGAAATTAAATGTTTGAAATTTTATTTCATTATATCCTTTCGAAGGATATGTTGCGAAATGAAAAAATCATAAAATTTAGCATAAAATAGGTATGAAAAGTAAAATTTTTTAATCATCGGTTTAAACTTAGTCTTTAGAAATGACTGAAAGCAATTCAGTGCTTTGAAAACTTTACTTCATGATATCTTCTTGAAGGAGTTTTATATGTTGCAAAATGCAAATTACATATATTTTAACCTAGATGAGTTATTAAAAGTAACTCTTAGTCTTTTATTTAAACTAAATCTTCAAAAATCACAAATTCTTTTGAAAATTTAATTCATCAATCCTTTTGAAGGAATTCTATATATTGGGACATGCAAAGTTCATACATTTTAGCTTAGAGTTTAAACAGCTGATTAAATCATTTACTTATCATACCTATTTTATGCTCAAATGTGGTGATTTGCTTTTATTTCGCAACATATCAAGCTCCTTCGAAAGGATATAATGAAGTAAAATTTTCAAAACACTTAATTGTTTTTGTCATTTTTAAAGAGTTTGTTTAAACTGCAAACTAAAAATTTTACTTTTCATACCTTTTTAATGCTAAAATTCATGAATTTTTTGCTTTGCGAATTATAAAACTCCTTGGAAGGGTATTTTGATGTGAAATTTTCAAAACATGGGATTGTTGTTGTCATTTTTAAAGCTTAGGGTTAAACCGCTGACTAAAAAAATTACTTTTCATACCTACTTTATGCCAAATTTGCTGATTTTTTCTATTTGGCAATATATCAAACTCCTTCAAAAGGATATCAAGAAGTGAAATTTCAAAACACGTAATTATTTTTGTCATTTCTGAAGAGTTAGTAATACAAATTTTACTTTTCAGACATTTTCCATGAAGTGTTTGCTTCGCAAATGATAAAATCCCTTTCCAAGGATATTATGATGTAAAATATACAAAGCACTGAATTATTTTTGTCATTTTTTTTGTCATACAGTGACTTTGTGGAAAGATCAGCCTTTGTTACTTTCATCCCTTCAGAAATTCTATGGCCGTCACCACGACATCATAGACAGATACACCCCCTGATTCGTTTAACTTACCAACACGAACGATATACGAACGAACGAAAAACGATGTACGAACGCACGATAAACGATGCACGAACACACGACAAACGAACGAACGAAAGGTAATACGCACGCCAGTATCGTCTAAACGAACGATTCATATCGTGTACACGAACGAACGCTGTAATCGTGCGTGCAGACAAACGAGCGCTCTTATCGTGCAAACGATCGAACGTTCTAATCGTATGTACAAACGAATACTCTAATCGTGTGTACAAACGAACGTTTTTATCTAATGTGCCACCGGTTTATTACTTCACATTGGACAGCAACGTGGATGGAATTTCACCGGCTTTTGACTAAAATATCTATTAAGGTGTCTCAGTGGTATTATTCCGCCATTTTTGTCTTATAACTGTTCATTTAGGTTTCATTCATTAAGAAATTTAACAAAATAGTTATTTAAAATGAAAAGAAAGTTCAAATGTATTTAAAATTTATATTCCTAATCATTTTTATAACAT
>MJUU01074073.1:1604-52165 GCA_002080025.1 Modiolus philippinarum
TTTTAATTTTTTTTTTTTTTTGTTTGTTTTTTTGTTTTTTTGTTTTTTTTTTCAAGTTTAAGAGTCTTTTGTGTGGGTCCGTTTTTGTTCATATGTTTTATGGAATTATTTTCCTTTATTGAAATTTCTGATATTTTCTATGTTGAAACCTAGACATATTTTTCTTAAATATATGGGAAATAACATAACTAGTGTACCAATAGAAAAATAATAATAGTTCAACCTTTTTCAAAAGACTACATGAATAAAATAGTTAAATGACATTTTTTTCATATCTAATTTCAAAATGCGTAAGGTGAATGCGCTATAGGATTAAACACTGGTTTTTAGGAAATTTTCCAAAGTCGAAGGACTTTATGTAAAGTTTATGAGTGACCTGCCGGAATATATATATACATATTTAAAACAAATATGCTTGATCTGAGTAAACGTTGTCTTTATTTGCTGCACTACATTTTTGCGTAGCGAATTAATGGGCGAACGAAAATATCGAAAGAAAAAATCTTTTGTTATTCAAGACGTTGACCAATGAAAATGAACGTTACAATTACGTTTGGAATTATTGAACATCAAAGTTCTAATCAACGGAATGAACATATTTGGAACATCAAACATGATTAAAGAAAAAAATTGAATAAAACTGAACCCTGCAAAGATGCCTTTATTGAGTACTTGATTTTGTCCTTTACTAAATTCTGAGAGCATGTACAGCTGCAGTCTACAACACAAGTGGAACATTACTGTTGTAGAATATAGTTGAAAATGAATCACAAATGCACATCAAAAGAAATTATTTTGGTATATTTCTAAATGTGGCATTCTTTGAGTTGGTAAAACTGCGTGACAAGAATTGATGACGGTGTTTGTAAAAATTCTCAGCCCGATATTGTTATGATACCTTACGTTTGTAGGAATTCTGTTTCATGTACATTTACTCAATTGCCCATATTTTTTTTTGCAATTAATATATTTGTAATCTATCTCTGTTTCATTCCTGACACACTTGTGCTAATGTGTGTATTTTTGTCTCCTTGACATTTACCCTATTTGCTTTCTTTTTAATATTTTGAAATTAAAAGTCAAAGTCTTTTGCGCCAAAACAATGTCCACGTATATGAGAGATAAATTTATTAAACCTAATCACCAAATATTGGAATAAAAACATTTATATCCTAATTCAACAAAATTTTGTTCAAAACTTAGGTGTATCTCCTATTGGCATGGTTCTGTCCATAGCTGATTTTTTTCTTTACTATTTAGACCCTATTGGTAATTTGTTCACTATCAGCCGGGTGACTTATATATCCCTTGATTTAATCATTAACTGATATTTCAGTATATGGGTTTGAAAATGTTTTGATTTGATCTGGTCTGAAGAGACATAAGTTGTCGAAATGCCCATATGCAGAAATTAAATTAACAGTAACTTTGGTATCTTGTTGGTTGTTATATATGTTTATTTATGTTTGTAAGTTGGGTGAAAAAAAAATTCCGACAAAAATGTAAACCATCTTTGTCTGTCTAATAAATTTGCTGACTTCGGTTCAGGTCCATTTTTTGAATTTTCGGTTTTTATTTCAGCTATATTAATCATTTCTATTCTCTATGACAATATTGTAATTAAAGTAATACCTTAAAGATAAATTAATAAAATGTAATAGGCGTGCAACATAACTTTATATATACTACTCAACAAAAGAAACGATACACAATTAATTTTGTAAATATTTTTGTATTTCGCAATTCAAAGTTTTTATTTTAGTGTATGAATGTATTCAACGCCAAAACGCATTTGATTTGTCCATTTTTAAATCACACGATGTATATCCATAACGGAACCTTTTCGAATAATGTTGCCGTTACGCGATACTTCCGGAAACAGTAACGGATCCTTGGTAGATTTGTGAGGTAATTTGCAACACAGTTCTCTTTTATTGTTCGATTTAATGCCATGTAAAATGCTCTAAAAAACTATATGAAGTGTCACGGAACTCTAGTATTGTTATAGTTGCCATTTCTTCAAAATTTAGTGCATCAGTTGAAACACAAACGCTGCATTTTAAGAAACAGTCGAGATTTTCATTACATCAATATACTGAAAAGTCGTTATCTCCCTACATTTTGACCAAATTTACAAATTTATATTGTATTCTGTAATATGATTATCAGCTAAAACATGTCTCAAATGTTCACAGCGATACCTTGATAAAAATGGAAACAAATAAATGTATAATAAAATAAAAAATGCTGAAAACAAATCATCGTATTGAAGCAACGGATCTTCATGATTGTGGCACAATAACCTTGGGGATTGTTTAATACTAGACAACCCATAAAAGTGATGATCAATGTTTTTACTTTTCTGTGTTTTTCGACTACTTAAAAGGTTATTATAGTGGTTATAAGAAATAATCCAATTACCCCAAGATTTAAACTCTATTCATCTATTTGATACTGTTTCTATCGTTGGTGGAGACAAATTCAATCTGAAGATAGGAAATAGTGACAAATTTAGGGACTATCTTTACCTTCCATCAGAAGCTACAATTGACATGACCAGTGACGGGCCCGAAGTGGGAAGTTTTGACAGTTTGATCACTTTGAACTAGAGGAGTTTAACCCCACCACAATTTTTGCGCCTGTCCCAAGTCAGGAATATGTTGGTCATTGGGTTGTCCTTGTCTTCTTATAAAATTTTAGTTCCTTGATATTTGGGTTATTGGATATGGTTTGTTTCCATTGATTTATTCTCTTTTTTACCTCCCGGGGTCATTTAGGGCTTACTATATGGTGTGAGGTTCCTCACTGTGTTGAAGACCATATGGTGACCCCTAGATGTTTTGTTTTTGGTCGATTTAACCTGGATATGGGATGTTGTCTCCTTGACATTTACCCCATTTCCTTTCTTTTTCATATATAGCTGACATCCACATTCCAATCAACATTGTACTAATTTCTAGATTTTTCGACCATATAATTCTTAGGAGGGAGCTACACTTCAATTATTTCGGACAGAATAGAGATGAAAATAAATATTCTGGCCTACACCTTGAAAATAAATAAAATTTTCTTTCCGCAACAATTTTCTGGTGGCCTACAAATTTTCGTAAATAAATATTCGGCCTCGACAAACGATATTCGCCTCAACTACTCGATGCAAAGTCGACGTTCTTTAGTGTTATTTTCATTTTATTATTTTATGGTATCGACTTTATTAAGAAGATACATTAAGCAAATACTTTATAGCTCTATATGTTTCTGTTCTTCCTTACAAATGTGAATTGAAACAGTTGTCCGGCAGTAATACATTTCTGGTACCGAAAGCCAAACTGAAATTCATATATGGACAAAAATGATACAATGACATTCCTTTCGGTGTTGTTGTTAATATTTTCAGGTTATTTTGGCAGTAACAGTACATCGTCATGCCATTCGAGCTAATATTTTCAGGTTATTTTTCGGAGTTGTAGCACATTTATTATTCTAAGAACTGAATACCTCTATCTATAGGCGTCTTGTTTTTTTGTACAAATTTGGAGAAGTAGCATTCAATGTATATCAAAAGTATGTAGGACCGCAAATACTCTTGTATTTTTTGTTCTTTGTACAAGTTATATACTATATTTTTACTGGGCACGCGCGTTTATGTGGTTCCGTATTATGTGATTTATCTTATAAATTTGAGATTTTATCTCATAATTATGGGGACTTGGTGGCCGAGTGGTTAAGTTAGTTCTACTATATATACAACCACTGTAGTCTATCACCACTGCGGTGTTAGTTCGTGCCCCACTTTGTACATTACAAAAAAGGATGTAATCGACTTACAGTCGTTAGTGATAAGGTATGTCAGTTACCTGCCCAAGGTCAGTGGTTCTCTCCGGGAACTCCGGCTTCCTTCACCACCAAAACTGACTGTCATAAAATAACTGAAATACTGCTGAAAAAGACGCAATCTCGAAGATAACTTTAGACAAAAAAAAGAAAAGAAAAAGAAAACAAGACCAAACCAAAATATAAAAATGCAAAATGCAATTATAGAACAAATTAGTAAACTACTAGTTACCGTTCAATCCTTAATAAAACATATAGGTTTTATTTGGTGTTGATATAATAAATTATTAAAGGGGGGGGGGGGGGGGGGGNAAATCAATAATCGGTATTGAAGACATAAGCGTTTGTACTTAAATTTTACAAATTCGTCACATAAATTCGTGAAATTGCAATTAAATGTAATTTTCTTCTGTAAGCACTTATCAAATTAGAACCAACTGAAGCTTTGAGTTGTTATTACTCCCCTTTGGGTCGTTGTCTCTTTGACACATTCCCCGTTTCCCTTCTTTTTTCTACTTTTGGTCGCAATAGTCGTTAGCTTGTCCTCTTTCACAAAAAAATCCGATTAGTCCGTCTCACATTCAAGTTTGCCACCGACAGGGTACATAGATTGATTTCTCCTTCAAGATAAGCATTCAAAAATCTCCTCTGAAGTCAAAAGGCCAATTGGAGCCAGATTTGGTGACAAAAGTCCTTGGGGTGTCTTCTTTAAAATCGGTTAGCAAGTTCGCATAACATCAAAGATGGCCGCCCAGTGGGATCTTAGTTTAACCTTGAAACCTATAGGATATTCAAATTTCTTCTCCTCTGAAACTACATGGCCAACTGAAACCAAACTTTTTCGCAATAGACTTTTGGTGGCCCCATTTCAAAAATGTCTCCGGCAAGTCCGCATCACATCCAAGATGGCAGCCAGTGGGGAACATATACAAGGAAAAATTCTGTTTTTGATTTTGACATTTGATGTTGAATGACTACACTTATGCAGGTAAAACAGGTTCCTGTATAATAGTCATTACTAGATTCAAGGTGATGGGACCTTACTACTGTATATGTGTTTTTGTCGCATATGACAACTGAAGACACCGAAGAGAAATACGTCGTTGATTTGTTTTCGAAAAAGTTAAAGGCACTTTGAACTTTTTGTGCATAAGCATAGTGAAGATGTCAATCCGACGTAAATAGAAAAGCTCATTCGCTATTTCGTACTTCCTCATATCTGTAAGTCAGATAATTCTCACTCAACAACTCCGTAATAATTGTAAGTCGTATTCCAACTAAACTTCCTGGAACCTGAATCGGTTTTCTAGGGCTCCCGCTACACAGCTGCCGGGCGCGTCCCCAATTGGTATGCGTCAGGTCAATACGGAAAGCCTGACGGCGAACCATTGTAGCCAAACTGTGTGGAGAAATGCTACGTTCCATGCATTATAAAAACCCACGGGCTTCTATTTGTCTGAGAGAGCAGAGTCACTGAAACTCGTATGAAAGGCTTAATTTCCTGCCCCTACCCATATCTCCCCTTTTCCAGTGGCAATCAAAACTCGTTGTCCCTTCCGCCTTTGTTTCTTTCTTTATTTATATATGTTTTAATTGATTAACTTGCTTAACTTGCTCTCGTAATGATATAGCTGAAATATTGCTCAATGAACGTTAAACTCTAACTAATCAATCAATCAATTCAACTAGACTTTAAAGACATCTTGTTTACATGATCAAGTGTGCCCCCTTAACTTGGACGGAATTTTTTTTAATCTAGCCAAAATGCTTTTTATAACTACATTGAAATGCGACCACCCCTTTGTTGTCTGACGTTTTGACAGCTCTAGTTTGCGTTTCTGTAGCTTTGGGAAATGCCGATTTAAATGCATTTTTATAATAAATTCCATGCTGGACTGTCCAAACAAACCATCTCTTTTGCCCCATTGGATTAGTTCTTTCAGAGCAGAAAGGTTTTTTAATTTTTTTTTGTTTCAACGGTGGGTAGTTGATATATATTTTGAAATATGTAGTTCGTATATGTTACAACCATTTATTTCTATTACATAATTATGGCACTTCCATGAACTCAATACGGGACGGAAATGCCGATTTAAGTGCATTTTTCATAATAAATTCCATGCTGAACTATCCAAACAAACTATCTCTTTTGCACCCTTTGATTAGTTTTTTCATTGAGAAAGGCTTTTTTCATCTTTTTTTAAACGATGGGTAGTCGATATATATTATGAAAAATGTAGCTTGTATACCGACGTTACAACCATTTATTTCTATAATACAATTATGGCATTTTCACGAACTCAATAGTGGGTTAAATAATAATTATTTTGACACTTCTTACTTTTCATATCTTGGACACAGTAAGGGTTACGTAAAATCTGTTAACATTGTACCAAAAGCTTATATCAAGAAGAATCCAAAGAAAAAATTTCCTTGAATCCGATGAAATTTAAAAAAAAATCTTAAGAATATATGATATAATCATATAAATAATATAATGAAATAAAATGTTATTACATACTGTAATTATTTGCTAATTGCTCATCTTATGATGGGCGTAATGTGTGTTGCAAACTTTATTCATAAGTTAGCCTCATTACCCACACCAACATAAAACCTTGTATGCAGAAATCACGAAGGTCGTGGTGCCACCTTTCAACACCTTTCCTTAAAATCGGGAAAGGTGCCGTTATTCATATTTCCATTTCAAATCAATTTTGGGGGGCTAAAACAGATTATGCAACAGAAGAAAAAGTCAGGGGTGGTGTATTTAGGTTTATTTTTATGATATTTGTAAAGTTGTGATGTTAATGGATTTTGAAAAGCAAATAACTATGAATGATTTGTCCGAAATTTCACTTCACATTGACAGTGCTCTCGTTGGAAAGCCATAAAAAACATTTTCAGCACACAAATGTGACTTGCTATATAATAACGAACTGAAATAATTCATCACAGAGTTCCGTGAGAGTAAACTATACGACAAATTTACAGTTTCTGCCTGACAATTCTTCATTTTTTACGTCGCTGTCCAATTGTTGACATCAGTTTCATCGAGAAGGATCCGTTACTTATTCCCGAAGGACCACGTAACGCATACTTGATCAGAAATGTTCCGTTTTGGATATACACCGTGAATCAATTCCGAAACGGATACGCTACAAATCCGGAATGAAATGTTTGATCGAGTTCGCCGTTAACAGATGGATGATTTAATTTGTTTGATGTCAATAATTGGGTCACTTCATCAGGCTAACAATTTGCCATCTCAAAAAGTGGAAAACAATGTCTCAATTCGATGCCCCTTTCAACTCAAAATCAACACTGGCAATGACTTAGCGCGGTCACATGTTTTCCTCGCAATTCATTGTTACATGAAAAGAAGAACAAATTAAAACTAATATTTAATCAAAAACAAACATACTATCAAATGATAAATCACGTGGCAGCAGGTCCTGTCAGACGTCGCAACGTCAAGATCACGTTTCATGCGTTTAACACTTCGGAATAGGGTAGTTGAAAATGGAAAATAAGCCTCAGGATTTCATGGTCGACATAGCAGAGGTTTGAAGTCAGCCGGTTCGAAAATGTGGTGTTTTAGTTAAAAGAAAGTGTAGCCACACTCACTATTTAGGTCAGCAAACAGAAATACCGAAAAATGACCTTGACCGTGGGCACAGATGGTTCAGAAATTGTAAGATAATTTTTTGGGGATAGTGTTAATTCTTAAGTGCAAAACCTACATTTTGTGTACGAGTCATGGTTTTCTGCTACAAAGTAAAATATCATTCTTGATAGAATCTGTGTATCGTTTCTTTTGTTCAGTAGTATATTTATGACGAATTTGGTATAGAAGAGAATATGGTTTGATCGGAATGAACAACTGAGCACCTAAAATATTTCATCATTCTCATAAACACCAATACAGCTTATTATAATTTTTTGTACAGTAAATGACATCTTTTTCATATTTATATGGACAATAAAACAAAGCTTCTATTCTGTTGTAATTTCTAGCATACCATCGTTAAAGAATGTGGTGTACATAGAGCTATGTTCAAAACTTCTTGTCTTTTAACTGTATTTGTAATGAATTAAAGTGTATCTAATTTATGTTAAACAACACCAAATATATATTGAAATGAAAACACTTTCATTAGGTTAACAAGGAATCATCATTTAAAAAAATACAAAATACCGAGGTAACTGTTAATTTAGTTTCTGCATATGCGCATTTCGACAACTTAAGTCTATCAGTGCAGATACCATCAAAACATTTGGAAATCAATATTATACCGAAACCTTTGTAAAAACTGATAGAGGAAAAATTAATAATAGGATCAAAATAGTAAAGCCAAAATCTCGGGAGTTATGCGAAAGGGGGATATTCCTTAGTTTTGAATAATATTTTGCAAAGATATTGCATGATTCCAAATAAAACTGGTTTTCGAGCCAGCACCAAGTACTGGCTACTGATTGGTGAATACCCTCGGGGACTGACAGTCCACCAACAGAGGCATTGACCCAGTGGTCATAAATAACAAAGTACAGAAGATACTGGTCATTTAGTTTTATGCATATGCACATTTCGACAACTTATGTCTCTTCATTGCAGTTCAAATCAAAACTTTTGGAAATACATATACATATATATAAATCAGCTAAGGACAGAGCTATGCGGGTTGGAGACGCATAAGCAAAGTATTCAAATCCAGCATTATTAATCACTTTTGCAACATTTTCGTTTACGCTGAAAAGAAAAACCTGTAATTCTAGTGATGATTCTGAAAAAAAAAAAACATTTTTTTTTACTATCAGAACAAAAAAGTACTTATTAGATCTGCGTCAGATATTAAAAAAAGTTGATGATTCTTTCAAATGAAAATGAGTTAACCCTGGTTACTGACGTACTTTGAAAAAAATGTTAATTCAGAAAAAAGATTCATTTTGAAAATGTATTCATATAATTTATCTATTCATACTATGCATTTATTCGACATATACATATAGATATTATACATTAGCGATATTTTACAAGGAATCATACATTTTTATAGGGATTTAGGTTTGAACATGATAATGGTGCTAGATGTTGGGGTTTTTGACGGCCTAACATCGTTAAAAGTTTTGTAAGTATTTCATTAATATACGAGGGTTTCAATGAAGGTTGCGGGGAAGGATAAATTAAAAAAAAAAACAGCGTTAAAATGGTTATAGTTAGCATATTCCAAATCTTTAACCTCATATGAATATAAATATTTGAAAGCTAGTGCAATTTCTCATGCAAAATTGCAAAACTGATTTTGTAAAACCTTATATCTAGATACCTGAACACAACGAATATTTCATGTCAAGGGTAATGTATTTATTAAATTTAGTTGATAGTAATTACAATGTTAAACATTAAATTGCCAAATTTTCACTTCCAGAATTTTTTTGATGATGATCTGTAATCTTATTCAATCAAATATCTTTAGTCCATGCACCTCCACACACTTATGAACCCACTCATATTTTTCAGTCCTTATGTATCCCCTATTTAAAATTAAACATGGTAACGTGAACATATCCTGCACGTAATTTTGAAACAGGCCCCCTTTTTAGACCCATCCAACGAAATTTGGGAAAATTTCGTTTTTAATAAAAGTTTTTCTTTCAATTGCTTTAAATTGTTGATTGGCACCTTTCAATTATGCAAAAATGCTATAGAAAGATAGCTAATGGTATAATCTATACAAGTATCCACAATTTCTATACCCAGTACGTTATAAAAATTGAAAACCCTTACCCTACCCATTCGAAATATTGACGTAAATTTTAAGATTTCTCTCGAAATTGTGTAAGTTCAATAGTCTTTAGAAACCAGCATGTTTTTTTCATTTGATAATTCTTGCAATTTTATTAGTCTTTCAATCTCCTTTCTTAAAAATTAATCATGTTAACATAATGTAAATATGTCTCGAATGACTAAACTATAACTTTTATAAAAAAAAAACATTTTTTTTTCCTTTTTTTCTCACCTTTCACATGACTGGTTCCTACATCCATCAAACTTACCCCTACCCTAACAAATTTTCTCTAAAATTGTCATTTTTTTTTGTCTATGTTAGCATACAAATATCCAAACCACGCAAATTGTGTGTTGTATATGACAATGTTGCATGAATTTATTGAAATTTCATATTTTAACACCCATTTGTTGACTTATACTCAATGTTTTGCCGAAATTGATGAGGAATTGGAATTTTCTACATTTTAGATTCGTCCAACGTTCACTTTAAAGATAGATGGATACTCCAGAATTTTTTCCATAGACTTCCTTTATTTTCCCAGGAAAGTTTCCTTATTATAGTGGCATTGAAATACAAAATTTAAAAGGGGGTGGGAGGGGGGAGGGGTCACCGTACTTGTTTTTTTAAATAAGTGATATCAAAATAATAAAATATTTCTAAAGAATATATAGTTAAAAACAGGTATTTTGTTGTTTTCTGTGAAACTATTCTATAGATTTCTCTCTACTTTGCTCATATATTAGCCCTTTGAACATACTTTCAAATAATATAAAGAAAAATAGGGGTCAACGACTTTGTTTCTCTTATAATATGTAAAATGTGAATTTTCATAGTGATATCTATATAAAATATCTTTATCAGATTATCTTCCTTTTTCAAATATCCTCTTCCAAACTATTCAATTATCAAATTACAATACTTTATCTAATTATATAAATTACCATACTTCATCTAATTATATAGATACGTTAACAATCAAGTCAATGTAGGTCGTTTGCTTACTGTGTCACTGATATAATATTAATTGATACCATACAAATAAAAATATTTGCATATTTAAAAAGCAGAAAATACCACAACAGTATAAATAACAAATTGAACATGGCATAAGACTACCGATCTACCCTAAATCGATATATTTGTCAAATCTGGAAGATATATCTGCAGATATGCCGTGCGATATATAAGTTGTCTTAAAACATTGATGAGAAAAAAGTGATTAATGTGACTCTAAATACCGAAAATCTTACCCCTACCCAACAAATTCACCACAAAAAAGTCGATTTTTTGTCGATATTCGCATAAAAATAACCCCAAAAACGCAAAGTCTGCATTGCATGTAGCAATGTAGCATTAACTTTATCATGTCTTGTCATTTTATGTGCCACTTGTCGGATTGAAATCAACATTTTGCACATGATTTGATGAAAAAAGGGAAATTTCAGCATTTCAGTTTTGTCCAAAATTCCTCTTTAAATAGTTCTATATGGCAATTCTGGAAGATTCGTCTGCATATTTGCCAATTCTTTGTTCTAACCGATACATAAGTTATCATAAAACACTGTTTAGAAAAACCAGGAGTGACTCTAAATATCGAAAATTTTACCCCTACCCCAAGAAAATGATGCTTAAAAATCCCAAAATATGCCTGTCTGTACATATATATAAAACAAAACAACTAATGTTTAATTTTCTTTAAAAAATAAATTATTTGATATGTCGCATTATCTAATTTTAATGCCAAAATTGAATATTTTGGGCGATTTTCGTGATTTGGACTTTTCAGCATTTCGGAATTTTACAAAATTCAAAGTTGAATTTTTGTATAACTAGCCATTAACCACCCGGATGATCTTATTTGTGATATATGGAAGTCTCTGTGTATTTTTGTGTTTGAAATAATATTTTGTTGGACTTTTATACAATGTTTAAGCTTTTCAAGCTGAATAAAATGAAATAAATGGTGTCAATTATTTTTTTTGAAGGGGATATGTTTGCAATTTACGAGAGTTTAGTTAGTAAAAAATGTTCAAAAACATACTATCTAATAGCTTAGATATAATGAAACGATACTTTATCAATATTTTCAAGTTATATTTCAAATTCGTGAAGTTTGTACATCACTAAGTGAAAATAGCTAATGATTCTGAAAAAGGGAAAATCCCCATTGTTCATAACATTTCGAACAGATGGGCCAAAGAAATACCCCCTAAATAGTTTAAATCTACTTAAATCGTCTTCTGCATGTCAGCTACAGTGAAATACACACAATAACTTGCATTAAATATTATCTTTTTATCATTTAGAGTCAGTATATTTTAAAATTTCCCTTAATTTTAAGAGGGAGGGTGCTAATTTTGGCACTTCTGAACCACAATAAGTGTGAATCTAAAGTTTTTCACTCAATTTGTTGCTTACATATATAAATTATTATTGCATTGGCAATTATCAGATATATATTTAAATTTGAACGATTCAAAAGAAAGAGTGTCGAAATTGTGAAAATATTTAAATTTCAAAAATTTCCATTTTTCACAAATTTTATACCAAAAATCAAAATTTTAAGGACCTGATTGATCTTATTTTTCAACATTGTATCACAACTGATAAATTAGGCATAAAAAACTAGATCAAATTATGAGATTTATTATCTTAAAGAAGCTGACAGTTTAAGAATCATCAATTTTTTGCAGGGGGGTATATTTTTTGTATCCACAGAACATAAAAATGTCGCAAAAGGGCCAAACTTGTGGTAATTGTAAACTATATTGAATAAGCTTTAATTTCAATTTGTTACAAAATTTCAGTACATCAAACTTATCTACATAAAAATTATGGAGCTTAAAAAGATGAAATTTAAGTTAAGTTAAGAACTTTGTGTGGTGTACTATTAAATTTTTGAAAACTTTTACCTTCCTTCTAGAAGTTAGTTGTTAAGTGGTAGGATGTTCATATATTGGCGGTGACATCCTTATTATGACAGCTTTCTTTCAGTACCACATTTGAAGACATTATGATCCTGGCTTTGCCTTGAGGGAAGTTAAAAAAATCTAGAAGTTAGATATTTATTGGTAGGATGTTCATATTTGGTATGTTACTTTATCATGTTGAGAATTTTTTTTTGTAGGCATTTTGGCCTTGACCTTGCACTGGGGAATTTAAGAAAAATTGAACCCTGCACCGAGAAGTTATTCTTTTAGTGGTAGGGAGTTCATATTTGGTATGTGAGTTCCTTATATCACATTTGAATTTTCTCAAAACATTAGATTTACGAAAATGTAAATTGTCAAATTTATTGTGCATTGAGGTCACTGTAATCTCCCGTGAGCTTTGCTGTTTTCTTAGAACTGTTGCAATTGACAACGTCAGTGGTTGTTTATTTATATTTGAAAGTTTTATTCCAGATCTCTTGCCGCCAACAAATTGACATTTCTACCCAACGCAGTCTTCGAGAGTTTAACATCCCTAGAAATTTTGTAAGTACATTAAGGCATTTTGGAGAATTCTACTTTTAATAATTATGTGGTTGACTGTATTTTTCATATCAGATATACGCGATTACAAAATTGCCCTTTTTTTGTTTTGATTTTTGTCAGTATTTTGCAAGTCAATCGTGATATGAATAAAAAAATACCGAAGTTGCTGTTAATTAGTTTCTGCACATGCGCATTTCGACAACTAACGTCTCTTCCGTGCAGATTAAATCAAAACATACATGACATAGGGAAATCCATATACCGAAACATGTGTGAATTCTGATTGAGAACAAATTACCACAAAGAATCTAAATAGGAAGACCAAAATTAGCCCAATACAGATGTATGCAAAGGGGAGATACTTCTTAGTTTTGAAGATTTAAAAAGAAAATAGATATTGCAAGTTTCCAAATAAAACAGGTTTTCGGGCCAGCACCGTAGTACTGGCTACTGGGTTGGTGGATATCCCGGGGGAAGTCAGTTGAAATATGTTCGATTTAGAAATAAATAGCTAAAACGTGATAGACGATAATGTTCATATCTTAACGTAAAAAACAGAGTGATATTTGTCGGAAACAACAGTGATCGCGAACTCCCCGTTTTACAGAAATCGTAGTTGTTATAGAAACCGGGCATGACTTTTCTGAACATGTTTTATATCGATTATTTATAGTCACTGTTTTTACTAGAATGAATTCAAGGACATATTGCGGTTAGTCGGAATAAAAATAAAATAGTAGTCTTTAAGACTTTGAGAAGCCTAACCAAATTTGGAATCGATTTTTTTGGAATTTCAGTTGGTAAAATATTTGTTTTTATCTAAAAAAACAAGCAAACTATGCTCCAAAGTAGAAAAAAAAAGAAAAGAAACTTTAAGGAATTTTACAAAAATTAAGTAAAATTAAATCGGTGAAAATATTTGTTCTAATTGAAACAAATTCTAAAAGTATGGTTGCTTGGTAAAATTAAACAAAATTGGTCTTTGCGACCTTCTGGAAATTTACAAAATCTTAAATGAAATATTTTTTGAAATCCCATTAGTGAAACTGTTTGTTCTAGTAGAAACACACTTTAAAATAAAGGTTATCTGGTAGAATTGAAAAACTTGGTCTTTAAGACTTTAAGGAAATTTACCTAAATTGGAATCAAGTATTATAAATGTAATTAGTGAAAAGGTTTGTCTTAATCAAAACAAATTCTGAATGTATTGTTGCTAAGTGGAATTTCATAAAAAAAAAAAAAAAAAAAAAAAAAAAAAAAANAAAAAAAGAAAAAAAATGGGTCCTTGTAGACTCTTAGAAGAGTTCCCATTTCTAGAATCAAATATTCTTGAAGTCCAGTTGGTGAAAATGCTTGCTCTAGTCGAAACTAATCGAAAATTACTGCTTCTAGGTTGTATCCGAAAAATAAGTAGTCTTTGGTCTTTGACATTTGCGGAAGATTAACATAAAATTACAAAATTTGAGGCAGATTATAGAATTTTAAGAATTCAGAAAAAAAAACATCTTTTCACCAAATATGTATCAAAATTTAAATTCACCTTTTAAAATATAAGATTATTTGACATTTTCAGAAAATATATCACAGTTGAACCGGAATCAAAATTCCAATAGCTTATTGCGCATCTACAGACTATATGCAAAATTTTGAAACAAAGTTTAATACTAATATCCCAAAATGTAAGAGGAGTTCATGCTGTATCCTAGCTGTGTTCAAATCCTCCTCTTTGAACCTTTATGAAAATCAACATATTGGGGCCTCTTGTTTGCATCTGGATAAATATCGAAATTGCACATCTTCAGACTTTTGTAAAAACTGAAGGAGGAGTTCGCGTCATATGCAACATTTGTGGAAATAGAAATCTTGACACTTCTTGAGACTTCTTGTTTGCACAAAGACCGAAATGAAGAATCCGAAAGCTTATCTCGCATCTGCAACATATATACAATGAATCAAAGCCCTTAATCCGCAAACGTAGAACAAAACGTGTCGGGCTGATAGACATACTGTAGAACGGAGAGACACACGGATGGACGGAGGGACGAGGCCAACGACAATATCCCCGAATGTGCATTCGAAAGTGCGGAGATTATAATTTTATATGCAATAACATTGAAAAAAAAACATTTTTTAAGGGACCATGATAAGGACCCTGCACACATTCAAATTTAGTTTTATCTTGAATGACAATAAAAGATGGTTTTAGGGCTCACATCCTGTCTGTAACAACGGCAGTAGAATACCGAAGGAGCAAAAATCGAAGTCCAAAGACAAAAACGGCAACAGAGAAACGTTATATAAACGTAATTTTCGTGTATTGACGCAATAAAATAATACTAATCGACACAAGCAGCTCGAAGTTTGAAATAAATCACCATAACAATATGGATAAAACAATCACCGTAATAATTTGTCTACAGCAAGAGTGAAGAATATATAAAATTTCTAATATTATCTTCTTTGAAAAAAATACATGTACATGCATTGCAAAATATCTAGCTTTTTTATTATTTAGTCAATATTTCTAATGACAACTTTATTGAAAACTATAAAAGCCATGAGGGTTGAAGCAATTACATACATTTAAACAATACGTTCAAACAACTAAATATTCAAACAATGACATCAAATGTAAGCTAAAATAGAAAGTAAGACAGTATTATTTTGATACCAAAACAGTAAAACGGTCATGTTTCCTCAGTTCTAATGACTTTTGTACATAAGATACCAAAATGCACATAAAAAATGGGCAAATTAGTTTACACCTGAGAGGCTTTTTTCAAGAGGAAATTGATATTTATTTGCGTTGTAAAAATACTTCGATATATATATTATAATAATACAATATAATGTACACTATTTATTTTCGTGAATACTGAACAGAATTATAGGCAATATCCCCCGAGTACCCCAATAACTTTATTTGTTGTGTGCTCACTTATATTGGGGCGTCTTTGGGCGAGGAATTTTTATTGTTCCGAGTGTCGAATAAGAGTATGTTCTAGTGTTATTCCGCTCTAACGCCAAGAACATTCATATTTGTATCAATATGGCTGCGATCGGAAAAGATAAAATGGAAAATTTAAGAGAGCAAATAAATAAAGTGTTGAAAATACGTGAGACAGTCTTATAAATTTGACTGACGACAGCATTTCTGTTTGGCACCCCAAAATTAATGTCTAGGCTTATTATTTCAACCACGGGATGGGTATTCAATCAAATAAAAATTATTCAAATGTAATTTGTTGAATAATGTAAAGAGACTAAACTATTTTAAAGCTCTCAGGATAAATAAAACTTTCATTTTCCATAGAAAATTGAAGTAAATACTTTGATGCAATCTCCAACTTTTATTCTTTTTTTAAATATGTCAGTAGCCCTTAAAAGGGCTGTTGTCTATAATTATTTATTTTCATTCTCCATGCCCGATACTTTTCTGCTTTATGTTTACACAATCTGTCTCTGTTGTCTGCCCGAATGATCTGGCTACATTCTTTCATCAAAATAGGACTAAGTCGGCATTCCCGGTCATGATGGTCAATCATTTTCTTGAACTTGTGTTGTTTGGTTTTGCACCGTAGTTACTCGAACTACAGTCTTTTGGTAAACAGAAAAATAACAGAATGCTTAAATTTTGCATGTTCCTATGGTAGGCCCATTGTTCAATGGTACCTGACAACATATGTCCGCATAACATATGTAAAAAAACCTGCATATGTTCTGGCTAGCTTTATTGGTAAGTCCGGAGACCTTCTGCTTCCTACGCGAGGGATCAGAAGCGTGTTATGTGCCACTGGTACGGCTTGCATTGGTACATCACTTTCTTTTCCGCCATCTTTGATCCCGGGTTGTTTTTGTCACTCCTGCAAAAATGGGGAGTGAAATTTTGACCCGCGAACAATGTTCTCGGGTTGATGTTCGTGCCGTTTGGGCGATATTTTGACACGAGAACGTTGTTCTCGGATTAAAAATTCCTCGCCCAAAGACGCCCTTGCATTTCAATTTATCAATCCGATAAAATACTTAATGTTCTTCCCCAGTTATTGCCCCTTCAGTGTTATAAACAAGTGATTAAACGTTTAATTGCGCTATGCATAAGAAAAGGCGGGAAATAGAGAAGAAATTCTTAAATTCTGCATTCCAAATTCTGAATTCAGAATTCCGTATTCCGAAATCTGATTTCCTCAAAACGATGTCCTCTCTCGACTTTTGTTGTTTAGCAGTCTTTTCTGCAGGCCTCTTTCTTTTTTCTGTAAGGTATTTATTTTTCATATCATTTTCTGATATTTTGTTTGCTGAAGCATATAAAATCTAAGACAATATATGTGAATAAAATGGCAGGTTTACCAGTAATAAGGTGATAAGATATCAACCTTTAAAATGGAATCATGAATCAAATAATCTAAAGATATATTGTTCATAGATATCGAAATGTGTAAGTTGAAAACGCTGAAATTGAAGTTCTGATCAACGCAGTGAAACATGTAGTCTTGAATATGGAATCAAACATGTCAAACTGACCCTGCAAAAATGTCCGCATTGAATGTTTGATTTTATCATGTACTATTCTTAGTGACTACATGTGCCGGAAAGGTCTACAATACACGGGTAACAGAACTTTGGTTTGTAGAATATTACAGATAATTAGTCACAGCTGAACATCAAAGGAGTAATTTTGTTACTCCTTGAAACACATGCAATGCAAAACGAAATTTACTGTATTTTATGCAACTTCGGTATTTAAATACACTTCTTTATGTGGAATTCTTTAAATTGCCAACACATATACGACAAAAATGGATAACGATGTTTGTTTGAGTGCATTGTCCGGAATAGGAGTGCTTTGACAATTCTACTGCCAGTGGTATAAAAATATAGTATCAGTAGCATTTTAGGACCTCTAGCATATTAAGTCCAGTGCTGGGAGCAGTCTTGAACCTAGTATGATATATCAGTGTAGGGTCATTTTTGATATATTGAAGCGTTGTTTTAGTTCCTTAATTTTACCATACTTTTGTAGGGATTTTGTCTCATGTACATTTAATCCATTTTTCCTATATTTGCTCACGTTCATTATTGCAATTTATCTTTGTTTCATTCTTATGCAAAATCGTGTACTTTGAGATGAAAATGAATGTGAATGAGAAAGATTTGTCACAAATCAAATCACATGGTAGTGGAATAAATAGAGAATAATATATGGCTTATTCCATATCAGCACGGTTATCATGCCGAGACTCCCGTATCAGCCCAAAGCGCCCGAGGGATTATAACCGTGCTGATATTCAAAATGCCATGTCTTAATCTGTTATTTATATACTTCCAATCACAACCCGGGCTGAAATAGTCATATCAACTTGCTGATGTGGATATTTCAGAACGAGGCCGTCTGATATTGTTGCAGACTGGCTATATGATTTTGGCTGTAAAATTCCGGTTATATCACATATGCAAAACAGAACATTTCTTCGCTTAGTATGTAATAAAAACATTTATATATGCTTATTTGTATTTGAACGCTGACTGGTAGAATCAAGACCGACAAAAAGTAACATATTTCCGTCCGTTTATTTAAATTGTTTATTTCGGTTCAGGTTTTGTTTGTTCTTAACTTTTCAATTTTCAATAGGACTATATATTTTTTTTTCATTTTTGCTGTTTAAGATACTGAAGCCATTATGTAATACCTTAAAGATTAGTTGGTAAAATCTCATTGTTTTTATATGAACCGAACGACCCAAAAATTCTCATCCATGTGATAGATACCAATGTAGGTTTTTTTTGTCTTTAACTCAGAGGAATGATAGCTTTTTCATGTTAAATGGCTATGGAGAGAAAATAGGAACTTCCCTATGGTTCTATTTGATAGTATATGCTCGTTACATAATTTTGTATGTACAGGTTTTTTCCAGTCTGATTGTCTTATAGCCTGATGATAGTGTATCTAATGCATGTTAAACAACTAAATACCAAAAAAAAATCGTGTTAGTTGGAATGAATACACGTCAAGATAATTTAAGAACNAAAAAAAAAAAAAAAAAAAAAAAAAAAACAACAAAAAAAAAACAAAAAAAACATCAAAGAACAAAACAACAACAACAAAAAAAAACAAAAAAAAAACAAAACAAAACAGTATTTAAAGACAGTACCAAAGTACTCCAACCTTTTATTCGCATTCAATAATCACTTATCCAACATTTCCATTTAGGAACAAATCCAGGAATTCTAGTGATGATTTTTTTTAGGAAAATAGATATTTTGCAGAAGCGTGTACTTGTCAAAATCTTGTGCTATGCGACCTAAACAGTACTTATCAGACCTGGAATTGAGAATTCTTGCCGTATAAGTCAAATGAAACTAATTTATTTCTCGTTTCTTACCAAGTTTGAAACATTTCATTCAAAGAAAAATTCGTTGGCGTACAAGTCAAATTAAAATGCTTTGTCTATGGTTTCTTAATTACCTAGTTTGAAATATGTTCATTCAGAAAAAAAAACTACCATACAAGTCAAACGCAAATAATTTATTCAAGTTTCCCACCTTGCTCGAAATATGCTCATTGAGAAAATCAAAACGTTTGCCATACACGTCAAACGAAAAAAAAAATATTCCTGGTTACTCACTTAGCTTGAAATATGCTTATTCAGAAAAAATGTTTCTCATACAAATCAAATGAAAATATTCATTTCTGGTTACTCACATAGTTTGAAAAATGTTCATTCAGAACAAGGATTCATTTTTGGCAATGTATTCATATCAAACGTTTATTCATTTATTCATGAAAATATTTTATATTTAGAACATTGTATTGAGCAGCATATATCTTTACAGAGATCTAGGTCTGAACATGTTGCTAGTGTTAAATAGTGAAGTTTTTGACGGATTAACATCACTATCCACTGTGTAAGTATTTCATAAATAAACGAATGTTTATCGTAGTTTTGTCCTTAACTATATTTAATATTACTGATTATTCGGATTTCGTTTGGTTTTATGCATTTTAAACACTTTTTGAAATTATGGATTGCCTTTGTTTGGGTTCTTATGCCTCTGATGAGGAATTAATTTCCGAAATGGCCATACAGCTCATTAAAATTATTGCAGTTGGAGTTAACATATGTGTTATGGTGTCATGTTCATTTGCTCCATATCCTTCCGTAGAATGTTGTCAGTAAATTTCATAGACAAGAATAAACAGAAATAAAATCGTTTATTTCGTTATGTTTTTCCTATTCGAAAGAATTCGATAATGTTGTAAAAGTTCACCCAAATCCACGTGCAAAATTTAAAAAAGGAATAGTAAACTATAACACATCTAGTATTAGATCCAAAGTAATATATAATGTTTAATTATTTTATTTTTCAATGTCGTTTCATTAAAACAATTTATGAATAGTGAAATAAAAATGACATTACCATATAAATACTAGGCTTAACATCAAGATTGCCAAATTTCAACTGGAACAGTTTGAAATGGCGACTACACTCAGCATAAACTTAACGTTTTATGAAATCTCGCATCAATGATGTGAGTCTAGTTTTGTTCGTGTATTGGGGGCGACCTCAAATACCTACAAATTAAAAAAAATTGTAGAAAAATCATGTGAAGTGTGATTTCCATAAATATTCCTGTTACAGATTTGTTTTCCGACACAAGAAATACTTAAAAAGCAAGATGAAATATGTAATACAGGCCATCTTATATATCAGTACATAAATTAACATTGCCAAATTTTTACGTCTTATACGTAAACTTTAAAGTGATTTCAAAACGCGTACAAAGTATGAACAAAATCTAAAAACAGATTTTTGAAGCTATCCTCTTTCGAATATGTCAAAAAATTGATCTTTTTTACTGCAAATTTTCGACAAAATTATGTTTATTTTGCCACTTTTTAGGGTCAATTTTCAGTTAAAACACAAATTGCATATACTTAATAAGATTATAGTCATATATAGTTAAGTTAGTTGTCAAAAAAGATAAATCCATAAAATGAAATTAGATTTTGTATGACTGATCTAGAAGATAGATGTTAAAGTCTTAAAATTGTAACAATTGGAAGGCAAAATTGGCCATTTTCATTAAACTGTCTAACAGTGTAATTACCACTTATATGACCCCATATATTACTTCGTCATAATCATTTTAAAGGATCAGATGAACATATTATAACCTTGGAATGAATTCAAGATCATTTACTTAGTAATCAATGTCATTTAAAAATCGATATTATTTTTAATACTTTGATTAATTATCTCTTTTTTAAAGTTCAATTTTCAGTTGACCTTGACAATGGTAGCCTTGGCCTTAAATTGGTTTTCTGAAATAAAATGAACGATGATAACATCCTACAAACAAGAACCTCATAGAAATACAATATTCCACAGAAATATCGATTTTGCCCTGCCTGTTTCAATGGTAACAAATACAATTTATTTTCCAATTCTTACCACACTGAGATTGTTTATTATTTTGAATGACTAACCTAGCTTTATGAAAAGATAGTCCTAACATATCCTGTTGCTACCTTTTCTAAAAAAAATGTTGAAAGTTAGCAGTTAAGAGATTCAGTATCTTGAAATTTTTGTAAGAAAACAAATGAAGGGATATGGAGTAAATGTCCATGAGGGAAAATCCCTATTAATACATTGTAAGATTAAGCAAATGAAACAATGCTTTTATTGTTGTTCTTCATCTTGAAGTCACCATTAGGCCTTCAACAAAGAGCAAACACTTTTGACTCAATTTAAGTTAAGACGGCTCCTAGCATCGGTTTGAGCGGAATTCACTTACTAACTTACTAAATGTTGACAAACGCTACAATGCTACATTGTAAGACAAGTCCTGATTTCATATTTATGTCATTACAAAATGTTCGAAAATGGTTAGTTATGCTCCAAAGGAATCTCATCCAAAATTATATAAAACATGCACTGACTACCTTGAAATATGTATGTTGATAGGTGCCTATTTAAGGTTATTAAAATTGCCCAGAATGTAATTTATGGTTTCCATGGCTAGGGAAATCAATAATATATTCATATAATCTCTGTGGTTTATATGTCAATGACAACCTATTAAATGAATATCAGCAAAATCTGACATGAAGTTTCTCAGTCCTTTTAAGATGCAAATGAAGTTTGATCCCTAGAGAGAATCTAGTTGAAGACTGGAATCCGCTAAGATTCCGAATTTGTTGAATTGCAAATTCTTCATTAATGTTAACTATAATAGAAAAAAATGAAAAGGTCAAATTTAAAAAGAGTATTAAACAACATAAAAACAAAGGATTGAAAAAGCAAAAAAAAAAGAAGAAAATAATAATACCAATAATAATGTAAGGGGCAAAATGTTTGCAATTCATGGGATCGTAGTATTCTAAAATGTTTAAAGCATACTTTCTGATACCTTTCACACATCAAAACGTTATCTTATAAATATTTTTAAGATAAATCTCAATTTAATGAGGTATTTTCACCTCAAAGGATGAACAGTAGAAATTCCGAAAAACGCAAAATTCACATTTTGCATAACACTTTAGAGTAAAAAGACCTCTTTTAAATATACTGACACAGCCTTCTGTATTTCAGTGGCAGTAAATTACGCACAAGAATTGGCAATAAATATTATTGCTTTATTATTTATAACTTTAGAATTTGAATTTTCCCTAATTTTTAGGGGAATAGGTATTAATTTTAACATTTGTGAGCCTACAATAAATCTGAAACTAAATTGTTTGGACATAATTTGTTGCTAGCATATCATATACTACATTTACAACATCGGTAATTATTAGATATCTATTCAGATTTTTACGATCCTTGGGTCAGAAAGTCGAAATGCTGGAAATACTTAAAATCCCGAAAATTCCCATTTTCAAACATTTTATACCAAAATTAAAATTGTGATGGACTTGAATAGTCTGATTTTCTAACACTGAATTACAAGTGATGAGCTAAGCATAATAAATAGATCAAATAATGCCATTGTTTATCTGAAAGGTAAGACTGGCTAGAAAATCGTCATCTTCGCATTTTTTTCTTGGGTACATTTTTTGTTCCCACCGGACTATAAATAAATTCGAAAATTGCCTTGATTTAAATATTTGTAAAGGATCTTTAATTTGCCTTAATTCGATTTCCAATTATAGATTATGTAAATTATCCATGAGAATTATGCAGCTTAAAAGATGAAACTTTAAACCAAAAAATAAGAAATATGCAGGGTGTACTATTCTAGTGACTTTATCCTGTGTAAGCGTGCAGGTTTTATTCACGTACACATTTACTTTTAACTGAGGAACCCAAAAATATGGTCTGGCTCGGAAANGGGGGGGGGGGGGGGATGGCTGCACGATATATTAGATTCAAAAAGTCTCTTTTAAGCGTAATCGTAATACAAATCGATTTTAAATTCATTTCTCTTTTTTTTCAGTTTCATAAATCTTAATGCCTTGATTAATTTCCCAATTATGTAAGTATAAACAGTAAATAATACACTAGAAATTCGTTCTTAGTAATACGCAATTGTATTTTCAAGTTTGATTATTTGTAATGTATTATTGGTGTATTTCTATGTATATTTTTATAGTATAATACTTGCCATTTGGGCATATTAACTAAATGACAAATATAGATTTCACCACAAGATCCTTTCATTACAATACTTTATCAACTCGAGAAAGTTTAAGTTTAAGATCTTAATTCCGAAGCTTTTTTTAAACTTTGAAATTAACTATCGTGAGTGGATAAAATGTGGTTATAATCGGGGTAAAATATGTCATTTTTTTCTCTGATGATACAGGATGAAAACCGAGAATTATATTCCGATTACTTTTCGCGGGAAAGAGCACGGGCTTTATCTCATTTTTTTAAGAGTAAGGTGTAACTCCCCCATGATCTGTCCTTAGCTGATTTTGGTTTAATATTTAGATAATATTAGGTATTTGTTCTCTATCAGTTTTTAACATCTTTGGGTTTATGATTTTCCAAACGTTTTCTTTATCTTCACTGAAGAGACATACGTTGTCGAAATGCGCATATCCAGTATTCAGTTATCATTAGAGATTTGAAATCGTTTGTTAGCCAGATATGAATTAATTCAAAACCCCTTATCGTGGATTAGCTCTTATGTTTTAAGAATAAAATAAAATAAAAATAAATCAGCAAAGGAATACCAACGCAATAGAACGATCACAATTATTTCCTCCAATTTTAATATAGAAATATTCGAGATGATCTAGAAAATAAAAAAAGGCCAACAAAAGCATCCAAATTCACCTAAGCCATTGAAATTTCGTATTAGGTATTGAAAGACACAAAACAAATCTTGCAAAAATTTTTTAAAAATGTTCTCAATGGATTACTATGTATTTGTAGAGACTTTGTATCATGTCCATTTACACCATATTGCCATATCCTTCCGTTGTTAATAACGAAGTATCAACACACAAGGCTTTGAGTAAAGTCGTCAGCTAAATCCAGCTGATGTTCGCACAAACATACATGTGTGATGCTTCTATCTACTGATGCAGGTCTTTCAACATGAACCATATGCATATTGTTCAAGATCATGTTTCATATACATTTAAGATATATGTCATATATTTCATTGAATATACTTATCAATAATTCCGAAAAACTAAACTTGAAGATCTTTAACACTTAAGTAAAAATAATGAATGTTAACTTAAAGGCAGGTGTGGCCTACAATTGAAAACCACTGTATGCTATAGACTTAATTTGACACAGGGAATGAAATTAAATGTCATGGTAAATTTATTTAATTAAAGTGAGAAAAAAAATCATCATTTATGCTGCAAGCTGCATGTATAGCTATATCCAGAAAAGAAAACCCGAAGGAGTCAATCTGTTGTCAACTTACATAAAGTGAGAAAATATTTCTCCACATTAGATGCAAGCTGCCTGCATAGCTATATCCAGAAAATGAAAGCCATAATTCAACCATCATAGATATTCAAATTTCACCATATCATATAACATAAGTTAGGCAAGACGAAACGTACCATATAGTAAACGCTATTGGTGTCATAAAAGGAAGCCTATTCAAAATTGTAAACAAAACATTAATGAATTGTACATGCAAGCTTTAATGGTATGTACCTTGCACACTTATGCAATGATATCAGTGTAAGAAATGTCTGGTGATATTAAGTTGTTCCTATTTTTTAGAGAAGCGGAATCCATATTTGCACAGGAAAATATGTATCAGTGTATTCCAGTTGGAATTAGTGAGTAAGTTTAATAGAAATTCAGATAAAGCATTGCAACAACAACACCATTTGTTTACTGTCTTCCCTTAGCTATCTCAGCCTGCACGGTACACCAGCAAAAGCCGTATCAGGTTGACCCAAACTTATCACGAAGCTGACCTGGGATTACCAAAGCATTTGGCGAGCAATATCTTTTTATTCACGACACAAGATAGTAATCTGATTAAATGAAGCACCTATAATATTTTCTCTATTCAATTTCGATTAAAATTACCGTCATCAATGCACAAAAGCACACAAGAGATGTTAGAAACACTGAGGAAAGTCTTGAAAAATTTTAACAGCCATCATTTTTATAAATAGACAGCAACTTCGGAATTTTGTTATTTATTACTACTGTTAATGGACTGTTAATGCCCGAGGGTGTTCACCAACCCAGAACCCAGTTACTCGGTGCTGGTGCTGGTCCGAAAACCGATTTTATCTGGAAACTTACAATATCTAAATTTAATATAATATTGTTCAAAAGTAAGGATATCTCCCTCTTGCATAGCTCGGCCCTTAATTGATTTTGGCTTTTCGATTTAGATCTTATTGGTTATTTACTCTGTAACAGCTTTTTCATATATTTTGGTTTGTGGATTTCGAAATATTTTTATTTGATCTGTAATGAGGGCACTGAAGTTGTCGAAATGCGCGGTATGCATAATCCAAATTGACAGCAATTTTTTGCTTTTTTTAAATAAGGACTTCATAAAATTGCCAATGAGCGGGATGACAAGATTAAACAATAGAGAAGTGCAGCATTGAATCCGACTTTATTTCAATTTTCGTACATGGCTTCGCCATACATATTTTAATTGAATAACATTGGTTGACCAAAAATATTGTGCTGTCAGAAAATTATCACAAAATATTTTGTATTTTATAAAATTTGCGAAGAAAGAATAAAATGCGCAACTTATGGAGATGTGATACACAATTTTATTACACATTAAGTACTTTTTACAATCCAAAGACAACGGGAACATCGAAACAACAAAGAAACAGAGAGACACAATATGAGTACGGCACAGAAAACACACACACAAAGATGAACAACAAGGACCCAATAAAAAACCATAGGTGAGATCAGATTCACCGGTAGAGTAAGCATCTCCTATTTCTAATAAGACACCCGTCGTGTTGAACATGTCAAATCCGGTAGTAAGGTCAAATCCGGTGGTAAACAGGAAAATGAAAAAAGATAATTACGTTATCTGAACTGTGTAATTTCGTTCCTTCATAAAAAAAACGCAATAGCAAGCACCAAGAGATAAAAAAATATTACGTGCTAGTCAGCAAAAAGTAGATGTACATTTTCAGTTACATTTTTATTCGTAGATTTGTCCTAGAATTGACTGAATGATGGTACAATATTTTTCGTAACAAAAACAATGAAAGTATTTATATCAGTATTTTACAAATTAAGCACGAAATGTGTACTATCTGAAAACTTTCAGAAAACTGATAACGAGTTTCATAAGATTTCCTCTTTTGTGTTTTAGAACTACAACAGTTACGTTAGGCAATGATTTAAATATTGCTTGCTGCAATATTCTTCCTCTACGAATAAATGAAAACAGCAAAACTCGCTATTCAGGGCAATGTGTGGCAAACGATGGGACCACTGTTGCAATAACAGACTTTAGTTTCACAGATTGCAATAGCGGTATGTATTTTGACCTTTTGAACAAATGCAGCTTAACATGCTCTCGTGTAGTGGTGTTTGCTAAGTTTATTGTATTAAGGAGGTAGACCAAGGTTAAGGGAAACAACTCTTAAAATTCACCTGCATTATAAAAACAGGATAATAGTAAACACTTACAATGGCCGAGAACTACAATCACATATCACAATTTACAAGCAAATTTCACTACAAAAAAAAAGCAAAGCAAAAATAAAGACAAGAGACAAACATAAATAACGGTATGAAATTGGGATAACCGGACATGGTACCGGCACCAGCTGTAGCCAGTGGTAGGGTTATACCGGTTCATGGGTACCCAAACCTACCTTTCTCTATCCTGTTTCCCTATAATATCATAAAAATGCGAACAAAACACAATACAGATAGACTATCAACTCAATGACCACTCTCTTGGAAAAGAAAAACATATGACGAAACGTTATTTAGACAAATGGGTCAAAGAATGCTCGCCGCTAAACTGCCGGCTAGATCATGGAACCTAGCCTGCTGGAAAAACACTGTCACACTACGGAAGAAAAATTAAACTCAAAACTCCCCGAAAGGTTTGGTTAAAAGTCGTCATGGTTTTCAGTAAACATCGGCAGTATCAGTGATAGGCCAGTCTTCAGGTCATTGGACTCCAAAGCTAATTTTACTGATTTGTTCAGAATATCTCGTCGATATCCACTATTACGTAAAAGAGTGTAAGGTACGTCGCAGTTTTTCTGGATTATTTATCAATTTCTGACACTTTTTACAATATTTCCATAAAATCGAGGATAAGAAATGCCCTTTGTAATAAGCTGTGTTTGAGTCACGTCATATGTAAATATGAAATGTTCATATATCCTGTAAAACTTCTTACAAGTATCTAAGAATTTATGAAATATGTAACCTTGTAAAAGTTTGGATGTGAGAGTAAGATTACGCTTATTAAAATCATCAAGGGTAGAACAAACACGAGCGAATCGTAGAAGTTGAGACATATACACCCCATGAAATGTCGCCGCCAAGAAAGGAGAGATTACTAATACTGAAATCAAAATCATCCTCTTTATCATAAATGTTAGTTTTTATTTTACCAGAGTCAATGATGATACTTAGATCCAGAAAAGGGCAGTATTCAGAATCACTAGACCATAGAAGGAAAACGGGGAATATGTGAAAGAGGCAATGACCCAAAGGGGAGTAACAGCAACTCAAAGACAACATAAGTTCTTGAATGAACGTTGAGGAATCCCCAATTGTTTACTTTTTTAAGTTTTAGTGGTTGTGGGTGTATGATGTCGAAAAAATCTAAACTGCAAAACATATGCATTTTTGATAACAGATACGTTCTTTACTAGTAATTTGTCAAATAAGAAGTATCATACTAGAAGCTATGATGATCTTAATTGTGATTCTAAAAATCTTGTCCACGGTATAGAATGTAATTTATGTAGCCTTAATAATGTCGAAGAAACTAAAGAAAGACTTTACGAACGGACATATATCGGGAATCAACGCGATGAAAATTCCATCAATTTACCAATATTTTAATCAGGCCGATCATTCTATTTTATCCATGAATGTACGCATACTAGAAAAAAATATTAGATTTATAACACCTTTACGCACATTGGGGCTCGAATAGAGGCCGCAAAATCCATGACATTTATACAGTATCATAAATATTTCTCCATCCCCTTAAATATTTCACAAATGTTTTTATTTAGATATGATAGTAAACCTTTATATGCATATAATATTTCCACGTGTCATAAATGTTCCTAAATAAAGACATTTTTTGGTATATAAATATAAAGCAAACAAAAATATTTGTCACGATCGTAAAGATCCCTGTTTCTAACCCTTTGCTTAACTAATTAAATATACGTGTAAACTTAATCATTTGTATACGTTATTGAATTTAAATATTTAAACAAATGACAAATACTTGCTGAAATTATAAAATATTTATGGTTTACATTAACGTTTGAAATAGCGGACAAAATATTAACTTTTTTAGCATTTGTGTACCACTGCAAATAAGGCAAATATAAATTTTTCTTATCTATCCTGGAGTGGTAAATATGGTCAAATTTCAAACTTTGAGATAACTGTAAATGTAGAGAAAATGTGACATTTGCTAATCTTTGCGTACCCTTACGCAGTATTATAATTCTTTTAATTTTTATTCTGTATTTGTAACTTTGTAAACTCGTGTAAATGTGTACCTTTATGGCAGCAAAACCTCTGTAGTTCTGTAAATATGGCTCCAGAAAGTGTCGTAAATGTAGTTTAATATTAGATTATGACTTTGTAATGTGCACTTTTTTGCTATTACATTTCTATCAATAATTATCGGTGAATTATTTTATTTGCAAATAACAATATGTATCCTGTTTGCAAGGAAATGCAACATTCCGTATATATTTTCTATATAAATATCCTTTGTGTCGTTACGATTTTGCCATTGTGTCATTATAGATTATATATCTATTATAAAGATTGTGATTGAATTCTGTGGTAAAACTATTGGTTGAAAGAATCATACATCCAAATGAACAAAAACATAAAAAATAATAAATTAAAACAAAAATTCAAAACATTTAACAAAACAAAACAAAACAAAAAATGTAAAAAAAAAAAACAACAAAAAACAAAAAACAAAAACAAACAAAAAATGTAATCTGCACATACATTTAAAATGTGTCATCAATTGTAAAACAACAAAATAAAACAAAATTGAATATCGAAAAAAAAATGATTTTTGAATTTAAAAATGTAATATAAGTCCGTTCTGAATTGACACTCTGTCTAAATAATATCTAATGGCAACAACATAACAATACAAACAAGAACACGTGAATCCGCTGAGTGTAAGAGCGAAATAATACCAAATTAGCTATCTGACTAAGTAACTAACTTTTAATAGTCTCAACCAATCAAAACGCCTCCACCAATATTGCTCCGCCCTTTTCTATCGTTAGATACCATACTTTTCAAAAGCGTGTAAGTTCTCCAACCAATCAGTAAAAGGATTGAACCCTGATAATAATTATAGGTTTTTTGTCTGATCGTTGAATCAAATTAATTAAAACATACGTGTGAAATATACTGTGCAAGGGAGAATCCAAACTATAACGATAAAAAACATATGTTCCCTATTTGCACTTTTTGAAACACAGATGTCATTGCTGTTCGCCACAACAAATGTTAATTTTTACATCTATCTATACCCTTTTCCCTTTTGTCTTCTTTATTTTTGTTTTAAGGGACACATACGAAATAGTTTTGATTTCATGAAAAAAAACCTTTAATTTATTTATGCGTTCGGGAATTTCTTTTGAATTTGCTTTGACCAATTAATATATATAGCTTTGCATGAGCAAAGCACATTGTTGAAGGCCTCATGGTGACTTTAAGATGAAGAACAACAATAAAAGCTTTGATCCATTGCTAGACTTTGTTTCATGTGCATATACTCCATATCCCTTCATCGCTCATTTTAAACTGGAGTTTGTCTCACCTGCAGTCTTTGATCCGTAAAAAGATTCCCTGTGCGAGAGATGTATGTTCTTTATTCTTTCCAGTTATGGGTTACTTGTGCTTGAAAGAAAATTCATATTGATGATCTATCAAAATTTCACATTTTGGAATTTCTATTTTTTTCCTAATGTCAAAATGTTATTCTGACCACTTGATTATTGTGCCCACATCTCCTGATTTTATGATGCCAAGTTTTCTTACATTTCACTCAGTTGTTTAAGTGTTGTGATTATCTTCTTTTAGATTTTAAGCTCACCTGGCTATGCCAGGGTGAGCTTTTGCCATCACTTGGCGTCCGTCCTTCCGTCCGTCGTCCGTCCGTCGTTAGCTCATTTTCAAAAATCTTCTCCTCTAAAACCACTGGGTCAAATGGAACCAAACTTTAACTGAATCATCACTAGGGTATCTAGTTTCAAATTTGTTATTTTGTATGTCAAACAACATGGCTGCCGTTACTAAGAATAGAACATAGGGGTAAATTACAATTTTTTTTGCAATTAACTCAAAAACTGTTACAGATATCAAAAATCTGACGAGGCAAAAATAATCAGCATGAGAAGATCTACCCATGCTGAAATTTTGAAGAAAATCTGACAACCCGTCTAAGTTATTGCCTTTTTTTCCGTAAAATTTTCGAAATGTTGATGTTTTTTTTATTTTTTATTGAAAAAAACTATAACAGATAGAGGTTAAGTTTAAATTGCAAAAATGTTCAGCATGTTAAGATCTACACACATGGATATTTTGAAGAAAATCCAAGTACCTATATATGAGTTGTGGTCCTTTATTGGTCAAATTTTTGTGATTTTTTACTTTATGTCCTATATTTCAAAAACGCTTTGAGATAGAGGTCAAGTTTAAATTGCAAAAATGTTCAGCATGTTAAGGACTATATTTTATTGAACACATTCAAGTTTTCCAACCGCTTCCAAGATGGCCGCCAGCGGGGAACTTAGTTTACCATTTGACCTAAGGGAAAATTCATACAAAGAACTTCTTCTTGAGAACTACTGAATGGATTTGAACGAAACTTGGTATGTATGATGCTTATGAGGTGCTGACGAATTGTTGTTACTTTAGTGCCAATCCATCATCCAACATGGCCACCAGCGGGGATCTTAATTTTAACATTGGACCCTATGGGAAAATGCATACAAAGAATTTTTACTTTAGAACCACTGAATGGATTTGAACCAAACATGGAATGAATGATGTTTATGAGGTGCTGACCAAGTGTTATCACTTTGGTGCCAATCTGTCATCTTACATGACGGACAGCATTGGACCCTATGGGAAATGCACACAAAGATCTTCTAGAGAACTGCGAAATGGATTTAAATCAAACATGACATGAGTGATGCCTGTCAGGTGCTGACCAAGTGTCACCAGCTGTGAACTTAAGTTAACAAAAGATCTTCTTCTAGAGAACTGTGTAATCCAAACTTTGCTTATGAGAAGCTGACCAAGTGTTGTTACTTCAGTTCTGATCCATCAACCAACATGGCTACCAGCAATGGGGAAATGCATACAAAGATATCATGGAAAACCAATGAATGGATTCAATTTAAACATTGCATAAATGATACTTGTGAGATTTTGATTTGACCAAGCTTGTTACTTTGGTGCTGATCCGTCTTCCGAAATGGCCACCAGTAGCAAAATATAGTTTAACATTGGACCCAGTGGGAAATGCATAAAAAGATCTTCTTTTTCAGGTATTCATCACATTCGTACCAAATTGTATTCTTTGCCCCTTTCAAAGCTTCATTTTTTTCTACAAAACATGTTTAGCATCATCAGTGACCGATTGGCATTCCCTGGAATATAAATTAACAGCAATCGTTTTAGATATTTCAAACCATAGACTTTTCAAACCTGTCCGCGAACCAGCCAACGAACCTGATAACCGGACATTTCTCAAAATTCAATTCGCCAATAAAGACTTGGACGCCATAAATCTCGCTAACATTCTACATAGCAAAGCAGTAACATCTAACATTCCACCTTACTTCAAAGATCAATCTGTTCCACTTATTTCGTATTCCTACACTAAACCCATTGCAACTTCCATTTTCAATTACAAACGGGTATTGCGTGACTTCAAAATTGACGACTTCAAAGCCAAACCACCTATTTGCGCTTGCTCCACTTCCCCCTTCAATTACAGTCCGGCTGGACACGTGATAACCGGAGACCTAAATATTATAGACAATATCAAACTAAGAGAGGTTTTTTCAAAATGTCCCAAATTCCGTGAACCCCAGCATATCAACTGGAAGTACAACTTCAAAATTTTGATGGATGCAGTTGAGGACTATGCGAGGAAGTGGGCAAAGAAAGAGAAAGAAGATGTCGAGACGCTGTCCGACTGGATTAGGTCAATTAAGTCGTTAATTGTGAATCGTATTCGGCGTTTGAAAACATCAATGAAATCCAGAAATCCCAGTATATTTGAAGATCCCCTTGTTAGGAAAACTATGGACAACCTCCATGAAAATTACGTCATTGTCCCTGCAGACAAAGCTTCTAACAACATACTGTTCGTGTGTAAGAAACACTATCTTGACTGTCTGGTTAAGGAGATGGGAATTGAGAGTTCATCAGAAACCCTACTTATACTCCCACTGCACTATCAAGGGAGGAGATTATTGAAAATCACAACTCTGTTTTAGCATCCTTTGTCATCAAAGCGGATGATGATAACAATCAGCTCCCCTACATCTACTGGGTCCCTAAACTTCATAAGAACCCATACAAACAGAGATTTATTGCGGGGTCTTCCAGATGCACCACTAAGCCACTTTCTAAGCTCCTTACTACTTTATTGACCGCAGTCAGAGATGGCCTGAAAAGTTACTGTGATAAAGTCTACTCCACGAGCGGCGTCAATCAGATGTGGATTCTAAAAAATTCTAAAGATCTTCTCGAACAGCTATCCTCTAGCAGTCTTACCCATTGCCACAGCATACAAACCTTTGATTTTTCTACTCTTTATACTACCCTGCCACACAATAAATTGAAAACAGTAATTTCGGATTTGATACATCAATGTTTCTGCACTAAAAACGGAGAACGCAGATACACTTATTTAGTAGTAGGGAAAGACAAAACATATTTTGTAAAGAACCACACTGAGTCAAACAAGAAGTACAGTGAGAATGACGTAATCAAGATGTTGGAATTTTTAATAGATAATATTTTCGTCGAATTTGGAGGCCGTGTTTTTAACAGACAATCGGGATTCCCATGGGAACTAACTGCGCGCCACTTTTAGCTGATCTCTTCCTTTTTTCGTATGAGGCGAAGTTTTTACAAGGGCTTACACAGAAAAAACAAAAACATTTAGCCCAGTCCTTATATTCAGCTCTCGCTACATAGACGATGTACTTTCTCTTAATAATCCAAAATTCAAGGAATATTTACACCAGATCTATCCCAATGAGCTTGAAATTAAAGAGACTACCGATACACCTACCTCAGCTTCGTATTTAGATCTTTTAATTTACATTGACGAATTGAAATCTAAGCTGTATGACAAACGTGATGATTTTAACTTCCCAATTGTGAACTTTTCCTTTCTGAGCAGCAATATACCTACCTCTCCAGCCTATGGAGTGTACATTTCACAGTTGATTCGTTACCGTCGGGCATGCAGTTTATACAGTGACTTTTTAGTTAGAGCAAAAACACTGTACCAAAAGCTGCTTAGTCAGGGATTTGTTCAGACTTTGTTACTTTCATCCCTTCAGAAATTCTATGGCCGTCACCATGACATCATTGACAGATATGACGTGTCTGTGTCCCAAATAAAAACGGACATTTTTAGCTAGATTTCACGTCTTCACGGATTTGACATAACCGGATTTGACTCAACCCCGGATTGACTCACTGGAAGTGTGACGGGTGCCGCTAGCGGAGCAGGACATGCTTACCCTTCCGGAGCACCTGATGTCACTCCCGGTTTTCATGGGAGTTCACACTATGAGTGCCTTAGTTCTTAATGTTATCTTTTTATTTCCGTGCATTGTAGCTGTCTCACGTCCTAGTTTTGTCTTTGTTTTATCTGTTACCGTTTTTGCCATGTCTTTGGACTTCGATTTTGTAGGCATCGCTTCCCTTGTTCCTTCGGTATTCTACTGCAGTTGTCTCTGAGACTGCTTGAACAATTTTAGTAGAATTTTGATATGATAGTCCTTATGTGACCCTCTTCAAAGTTTTATGTTAAATAGCTGCTCGCAGGGAACATAGATTAAATTAGTCCCTTAAGTTTAGAAACTGCAGTCAAAAATCTTCTCTGAAACTGCTTGAACAATTTTAATTAAATTTTATAAAATGTTTCTGATTCTTATGTACACACACCACCAAAGATGGACCATCAATTTGGAATTATAGTGCTGCAGGTCGCAGGTGAGCGATACAGGCTCTTGAGAGCCTCTTGTTTGTTGGGCAATGGATGACAGCGATTGTAAAAAAAACTTTGCCAGTAAGTTTACGTTTGTTGACGATACCGCATCCATGGGCAAAAAAACAATGATGTTACGTTGTTCGACATCTAGCAATGAATCCTGCTCAAACCAGTACTAGGGTCCGCCTTGAAGCTCACAATGGGGTGCGTCTAAACACCGTTAAGAAGCTTCTAAGTGCACTAAAAACATTCAAGTACCACTAAGAACCTGATGGAGACATTTTATTTGCATTGTTAACACACCGTAGTATATATCAAATTGGATACAAATGTCATATTTGCAAAGTTTGGTGACAATACCATGCATAATTAATTTGAGACCTTTTTTGTGCGGCCTTTTTTACAAATTTTGATTTTTTTTTACACATATCGTAAATCAATAAAGCATCGCTTAAATAGATAATAACCTTTTTCTCACCATCCACACGAACTCTTCTTCAAAGTCAGCAAAGAGAACAAAACTGAGTATTTGCCAGCAAGGTTGATTCTTATTTATCTGGTTTTAGTTTTTAGAGGGGGGGGTCGTTTAATTTTTGTTTGTTTATTTGGTTTTTTAATTTTTTATATTATTCTGACACAAACGCCGATTTTCATACCGTTTTCGGGGTTTACCCCCCCCCCCCCGCATCTGCGACTATTCAGTTAACATTCAGTACGGGTAAATAAGGGTACACATAAAATATCTAAATCAATACATGTACATGAAAATCAAAGTATTCGGAACTTGCTCTATTTGTCGTCAGAAATGAATTGCATAAAATAATTGTGACCGACGTGTTTGTGTATTTTCACCGGCGTCAACAGGGGACATCATGGTGAGACTTGATAATAAAGACCATATGGCTAGCTTTTCTCGAAGCAGTCGTAACTCTACGCACAGTCTTATGGCAATCTTACGTTGAGCGTAAAAAGTTACGACCGTTTCTCGAAGCTGGCATAATTTACGGCTGTCCTAAAATAAAAATAATTCATATTTCTTGTCTTAAGTTACCGCCAGTAGGATCTGTCTTATCTTATTCGTAAGTTTGGTTGCTTGCAAAATTTAGATGTGGTTGTCCTTGTAGCTTTTGGTATATGCTTTTCATATCTGGAAAGGCCGAGAGCATTATCGTAAACTTAAATCGCAATGAAAAAAAAATTTAGAAAAAAAAGACAAAAAAACAAAACAAAACATTTGCATAACATCCAAGTATAAAGATCTCCAATTCCTAAGTACAACCTAAGACTAGTAAAAACAATTAACTTACGATCGATATTACGATTGCTGTAAGATTGTTTCGAGAAACAGTCGTAGTTTGAACTTAAGCCCAATCGTATTGTGATCGTAAATCGATAAGATTGTCGTAGCTTACGACTGCTTCGAGAAACGCTAGCATGCATGTTCTTTAATTTATTATAGTAAATAATGAATAATTAAATAAAGAATCGGTCAATGAAAAAATGTACTAACTAGGCTTTTATTAAACAAGATAATTCCACAAAAATCACACATTATGGGTTGTGAGGATTAACCTTCCACATGTACCCATTTTTATGTTTGTATTTCCCGTCTGTCGTGTTCTTAGTGGCACTTAAGTGCACTAAGAACCTTCTTAGTGCTGTTTAGACGTACCGCTTACAATGAGGTATATAAGCAAAGCTCATTTTGGACGGCCTCGTGGTGACTTCAAGATAAAGAACAACAATAATAGCGTTTTTCAATTTCTTTGTTTTACCATGTGTTTGTATATTTACTCAATATGACTTTGGGCATCTTTTAAAAATGGACTCCTTTTTGGGGCCATTTAGTGCTTGCAATATGGTGTGAGGTTCCTCACTGTGTTGAAGACCGTACGGTGACCCCTAGATGCTTTGTTTTGGGTCGTTTTAACCTGGATATGGGATGTTGTCTCCTTGACATCTACCCCATTTCCTTTCTTTTTCAAATGGTAATAGAAACTTTGCATGTCCACTTATCCCGAATAGCTCGAGTATGCGAAAATCTGTGGGTAAATTCATGAAAGCGCATGTCGTTGGAGAGGTATTCAAACAAAGCAATACAAATTAAAATCCGTCATATCCGTTGAAAAGTAAAAGTGCCTTGTTGAAATGTGAATTTGACCATTTTGGCACCTAAAAGATCGGTTATTAAAAGAGCTTTCCAAGTTCCGGAATATATTAGTGGAACTTTTTCAAGAGGGAATCCTTAAAGACGAATTCGTTAAAAGTCAGGAGCAAACTGATAATTTGAAGTCCTTCGTAACAGTAAAAATGTTCGCTCCTTTGGAACCACAATCAGAGGATCAGACCAAGAAGAATTCAATAAAAAACAACCTGAGAACTAGAGGCTCCAGGAGTCTGTAATAGATAAACTGCCGGCTAAGATTCAATTCACCAACCATTTTATAGCAAAATTGAGTTCTAAGTTTCACATCCTAATTTTGAAATGATTATTATTTTGAAAATAATAATAACAAACATAAACATGTAAATTATAGAATAAAAAAAAATATATTAATTATGGCGCGCCGTAATTTTCTTTGTATTGTCTGGTTGACGAATTTACTAGGGCAACATAATATACATCCCAGATTTACATGTACCGAAATAAGAAAAAATATATGGGCACGAAGGTTAAACTGTAACAAAAGTTTACAGAATGTTCTAACTAAATATATAATAATTTAATATTTTTGGACAGCCAATTAACACTGAAGGAATGTAATACATAATTCATAAACTAATGAATCCGGACAATTTATCATTACCCCCGCAGTGACTTCAAACACAATTACATAATTATTTATTAATCTACTGGTATCATATTTTATTTGTGAGTAGATTAAAACACGAAATGTATTTTCGTGTCTTTTTTTCAAAGAAATGTTAGAATATTAGCAAGAGAATTTGTAATTTATTTGTACCGTAATCAATGTCAATATTTTTATTTATTGATTTATTTTGTTGTACATCCTAGTACAATGATGGTGTTTAGTTAAGAGGCATCTATTTAGTCGGGTAACAGATGGATATTTTGGCCTGTACCTAGGAGGACTTTTTGTCCCAAAGTTTGGTACATTTGTGCCGTTTACCTTTTAAAAAGTGAATCTGTTCAAGGCAAATGGTAAAAACATTATTCCGGACTAATCTTAAAGAAACTTTGCAGTGACAGATTTAGTACCATTACACTTATATTTCTTATTTATATGCATATCTGGCTTAAAAATTCGAAAAAAAACTTTGGAAAACGTGGTTTAAATTTCCTCTTGCAACTTCTTTAAGTTTAAGAATTGATCCTGTTTGAACTAATACCAAAATCATACTCTGTACGAGGCAATAAGACGGCACTTAAACCACACAAAATATTTGCAGTACCCCCCTTTTTTGCCAGGAGCCTATCGGGAGCCTGTGAAACCCTCTTGAAGGGAAACATTACATTTCATCTCCATTATAGACACTTTGCTATTCCAGCATTGTACAACATGTGCAATTCACTTTATCAATTTGAATTTGATAACATAAAAACTTGTTTACTTTATGATAATTCAAATATCCTCTTATTAATAAATAAATTCAAATATGTTGTTATCAAATATACATGAACATGTATAGTCTTAACCCCCCTTTTTTTGTCAGACAAATACAATCCATTGATGTCAGGGACCAAAACGTTTGCAAAGCCACTTCAAAATAACGTACAACTTCAGATTTGCTTTATGTTGTGTTCATAATGCACTTTAAAATACGGGTTAATACAAGCACATCTTACGATTTTTGTTTGTTTGTTTTTTTTCAAATGTTAGAACCGTCAAAAATACTGTTTCAGCAGCTCAGAGTTCAGCGGAAAGACTATCAGTAGAAAAAAATATAAAAAATAGGAACTGTGGAGTTCAATAATAAAATTTTGTAACTTGAAACGAATATGATAACCTGAAGTGTTTATGTTATTTCTATGTCTATATTCGGGTATATGCGTGCATATAAAAATTATGGATTAGGTCTGGCAAAACGAAATAGTTTGGAACTGAAAACATGTCCCATCTTGATGAGAATTAAATTTTACTTTCAAAAATTATAAATATTAAAAATTATCATAAATGACATGCTGTAAATATAGTAAAGGTGTTCCATGACAGACGAATTATGTGTGGATGTGACATACTCGACATAAAATCAAACAAACGTCACGGTCCCAACCCTTTTCCCGTATATCTATAGTTGAGAAAATTTAAACATAAAATATCGCTAGGACATTCTCTTTTCGGACACACTGATATGTATATGTTATCTGGATTTTGACATCTGTATATCGTAAAATATAACACCGTGAGCCAGAATATGAAGCACAGGGGAGAGTGAGCGCAGCGAACGAGCCCCAAGCTTCATATTCTGGCGAGCGGGATGATATTTTACAATATTCCAGCTTTCAAAATTCAGATAACTTGTTTATCGTCTTTTATTTCTTATTTTTATGCAATAGTTTATTAGGTTTTGTATCAAATTCTCCCAAGTTGCGCGGGAAATGAGGTTCATTCGTTTTTTCACAAAATGGGAAATGTTTTGTACTTATTTTATGACTCCATATTTTTTTTTGTCGGCTAACATTATTAAATTTAGAAATTTTTTTTATCGAACCATATAAGCAAATCGAAATAAAGTCGGGTTTTTCATTGCAGAACCTCTCGTTGTTTACATTTGTCTTTCAGTTCCTAGGCACTTTTATGACGTCACAATGTAAACAAAATGGTGGCTCTGCTGAAGTTATCAGCGACCTAGTTTCCGTATTTTCGAACGTCTCGTTTGCATTTTTGTGTATTGGTTACGGTATTTTGTTTACAAAATTAAAAACGGAAAATATAATAGATTCTTTATGCAATCAAGATTTCTTTCTTGCCAAGCGAATGAAAGGGATATTGTTTGTCAGATATTGGGAGAATTGGCTTGATAACTCCAGGTCAACCTCCTGATAAGTTCGGGTCAACCGGATATGGCTTTGGTGGAAGGGCTCTGCAGGCTGAGATAGGCGGAGGGAAAGACGATAAAGAATATTAGAGATAAGAGAAACATGTTAATTAATACCCGATAACATGTTACCCGAAAAATTCAGTCGTTATATTCTACTAACTACGATCGCTCCATTATTCTCGTAGAAGGAGAGAATCGGATACGGAGAGGGATTGAATTATTCGATTTCGATAACATGTAACTCGAATAATTCAATCCCTCTCCGTATCCGATTCTCTCCTTCTTCGAGAATAATGGAGCGATCGTAGTGAGTGGAATATAACGACTGAATTCTTCGGGTTAGATAACATGTAACAAAACGTTATCTCTAAACATAGACTGTTTACACAATATCATTATCACGTCGGGAACCAGATAATTTCTGTTAAGATTGTAAATTTGAATTATCTCCCGAAAGCAGGACAATATGTGCCATATGTCTTAAAAGTTATTAAGTTGCACATGACTGAAATCTTAGTGGGCACAGAACACATACTGAAAAGGCGTTGCTGTATTAAATAATTAGAATGGAAGATCAAGGCTCTCATTTAGTATAGGAGATCAATGTTGGGATACGGTTCTTTAAAAAACTGAATAGCATAATTTGGTTCCCCCTCACACTTTGTCTATCGATCAGTTTCCTCTGTTTTGGTGTTCCACCACCTTTTTAGTTACTCTCTGCCTTTTTTCCATTTTTTTTCTGTCCAGCTGTTGAAACCAATTGTTCAAATACTCCAATCTCCATGGGAGGAGTGTTTTTTTTTCTCTTTTTTATATTTTACAAAATATTTTTCATTTACAATCAAATGAAAATATACTGACGACGATACTACGAACGTTGTCTTCGGAAGAAAAAAAATCATCATTTGCTATGTTATTAATTAAGAAACTAGTGTTTGTTTTCACACCTTATAATAAAGATCAACACCTCTGCGTGCTTCATTGATTTGCACTTGGTTACTAATTAAAATCATACAAAACGACACATGTAAAGAGCGTTTGTAACCAGTGATTTATAAGACATATTGTAAAATAATTTATAAGTTTTGACTATGGACAGTACAGACCCGCAATGACAAATCTATGGTCTTATTCTTTTGTAGTAAAATAAAACAAGATGACTGAATTGAGCGGAAAGGCTATTTACTTAAAGAGAATCGGACAATAAATAATGACAATATTTCATCAACTTTTGTGATTATTGATTTTTTATAAAAATATATTCATGATAATCAGTTATTTATATGATTGTTTGTTTTATACATTGTTGTCGATTTTGAAGTTGAATTACTTTCATCATGACAGGAAAAAAAAATTATGCACCTTAAATTTTCTTTTAGATTTAGATTCAAACCATACGCTGATGCCAAATAATAGCGAAACGCATAATTCTAAGAAGCAAACATTAATTCGTGTATCTTTTTTGGAGAATGTCGAGTAGAATTATACCAGTAGCCACAACGATTTGATACAGACACCGTTCCATATATTTATCTAAAAACACTCAAACTACCCAAAACATTAAACTATCCAAAAGACGGAATTAAATGACCGAATTTAATGAAAACTTGTATGCATTTTGAAACTATTAGCTTTGTTTAAAGGAGTTTAAAAGAATGAATATACGAAAATAATGGGCAAAAACACAATAAACACCTTGATACAGAGATACACATTGATACAGAGATACATAAATATATCATGTAATGCAATTAACATAATCAAGAAAGTGTGTAATGGAAGTGAACACAATCGCTTTTCTTACTAAAGAGAGTGCTTGCATTTATTAATAATTCGAATAAATTTGCATCAGCGATTCAGATCACATGATTTATTAGTATTCATAATTCTTTGAATTTCAGACAATTTGGCCGATTTGTATATCCCGGATATAACAGAAAATTATCGCTATCGAAACCTGGACATTTAATTTAAAAAAGGAACATACAACTCAAAATGCCTAGAGCACATTAACAGAAAAGGTCTTGACACTCCCTTCCCACTTTTTTAACACCAAGTTCAACGGTTGGATACTTGAAAATCATTTCGGGTCAATACAGTATTCAAAAGTGCTTTAGAGACAGTTTTTGCTCTGTGCGCATAGTAGTCATACAAGTACATGTATTTGTTTTTTTTAGTAGTTATTGAAATATCGGATTTTTTGTGGTCTCCATGATACTCTATTCCAGTCCAACATATCGTAGATAAACATTTCAACATAAATCATTGAATTCAAATATGTAGATAAATACCACCATCTTCTTTGTGTAAACTTTGACATGATAAATGTTTGGAAATTTTACAGTATCATTTAAGAAAGTTTTAACTTATACATAAATGTTAGTAAACATCAATGTAAGATTTGCCTTAATTTAAATAGGTATAGAAATATATGATAAATTGCGGCCTCTATTCGATCCCAACATATTGCAAATATGTGGGGAAATACTAACAATTACATGTGGTTTAGTGTGTTCAGAAATGTAGGTATATATCACCATCATCTTTAGGTAAACTTTGACAGGATGATAAATGTTTGGAAATTTTACAATAACATTTAAGAAAGTTTTGATTTATACATAAATGTTAGTATACAAAAATGAAAGATTTGCCTTAATTTAGATAGGTATAGAAATATATGATAAATTGCGGCCTCTATTCGATCCCAACATATTGCAAATATGCGGGGAAATACTAACATTTACATGTGGTTTAGTGTGTTCAGAAATGTAGGTAAATATCACCATCATCTTTAGGTAAACTTTGACAGGATGATAAATGTTTGGAAATTTTACAGTAACATTTAAGAAAGTTTTAACTTATACATAAATGTTAGTAAACACAAATGTAAGATTTGCCTTAATTTAAATAGGTTTAGAAATGTATGATAAATTGCGGCCTCTATTCGATCCCCAAATACTGCAATTATGTGGGGAAATAGCAACATTTACATGTGGTTCAGTGTGTTCAGAAATGTAGGTAAATATCACCATCATCTTTAGGTAAACTTTGACATGATGATAAATGTTTGGACATTTTACCGTAACATTTAAAAATGTTTTGACTTATATATAAATATAAGTAAACACAAATGTAGGATTTGCTTTAATCTAAATAGGTATAGAAATGTATAATTAATTGCGGCCTCTATTCGATCCCCACATATCGCAAATATGTGGGGAAAGAGCAAAATTTAATGTATAAGGAAATATTCGGAAATATGGCAGTTAATTTTACATTATTTTGTTCATATCGGAAACGTATGGAAATAATACCCTAACATTTGCTTTATCTTTGAAATATATGCACATCTGCGTAAAGTATACTGACATTTAGTTGTCTTTACATACCTCAGCAAACATATATGGCAGACGGCTCATTATATTTAACTCATCTTTAAACATGTAAATAAATGTTTGTAAATAGACATTGTCATGCAGTGATACTTCCCAGTTCGAAATGCAATAATATAAATGTGATGAGCATTTTTTGATAACAATCCTGTACGAAAACGAAGCCATGGCCATCGCCATTATACATCACCTACACGTCTTGATGTAACTATAAAAGGCCTACTTCCTTTCGTTTGTAAACCTTTTGGATTCCATCACATTTTTATAAAACTTTACCACTTACTAATTCTCTTTATAAAACGTCAGAAAATTCCTTCACTGATCAATCCTCATCTTCATACAAGTTAGATGCTGTTATACTTGATATCGGTCAACAAAGGTTATTCAACCCTGTTAAAGAACACGGCAATGTAGAAGAACGCCGTTCATTTCTACCCATCAAATTCGCTAATAAGGGTTTGGATGCTATTAGCCTAGCCAATATCTTTCATCACAGAATGTAATAAACAAAATACCCACATATTTCAAACACATATCAGTCCCGATTTTTTTGTAAACCTATGCTTCACCTATGCGTCTAAAATTTTCAACCACAAACGTGTAATGCAAAACCTTACCACCGACAGCCTGAAGTCTTAACCACCTGATTGCTCAAATTCTGATTCACGATACAGATATAATCCCCTTGGTCAAAAGTCTCTCCGTGATATCCTTGCAAGAGGGCCTAAATTCCGTGAACCACGTTCCATCAACTGGGAACAAAATATCAAACTTCTTATGAATGCTGTAGAGGACTACACCAGAAGATGGATTAAGCGTTAACAAGATGAGGAACTTGATTCACTTTCGGAGTTTATTAAGGCTGTGAGGTCAATGATTCTTAATCGAATCAATCAGCTACGAGGGTAAATGAAAACTAAAACATCATCAATTTTAAAAAAAATGCTGATGTGGCCAGTTACTTGTCCTCAATTTATGACAAATAATATCGTCGTTCCTGCCGATAAGGCCACAATTTTTTTTTAATTTGCAAAAATCATTACAAAAATTGCTTAAAGAAAGGACTAGGCATTGATAATTCCAAAGGCAATCCATTTTACGCAGCTACTACTCTGTCAAAGGAGGAGATATTACAAAAACATAAATCTGTTTTGCATTCCTTCGGGATTTTCACCGAGGATGAAGACACAGATACCCCTGTTTGTACTAGATACCAAAATTACATAAATGCCCATACAAAGAACCATACATCGCTGGATCTGCCAAATGTTCTACAAAACCTATATCAAATTGCTAACTTCCATTTTGACAGCTGTAAACATAACTAAATACCGAAGTTACTGTGAATTTTGATTCTGCATATGCGCATTTTGACAACTTATGTCTCACCAGTGCAGATAAAACCTAAACGTTTGGAAGACCATAAAGTCAAAGATGTTTAAAAACTGATAGACAACAATAAATCAAATATGATCTAAATACAAAGCCAAAATAAGCTAAGGACAGAGCTTTGCATAAGGGAGATACTCCTTATTTTCAACAAAATTTACAAAAATTAGATATTGTAAGGTTCCAAATACAATCGGCCTTCGGGTCAGCACCGAAGTACTGACTACTGGGCTGGTGAATACCCTCGGGACTAACAGTCCACCAGCAGTGGCATCGACCCAGTGGTAACAAATAACTAAATACCGAAGTTGCTGTGAATTTTGATTCTGCATATGCGCATTTCGACAACTTATGTCTCAAAAAGAGCCTTCAAAAATACTGTGCCACTTGCTTTTCAATAATATCGGAATTCCTATGGGCACAAACTGTGCACTTCTCCTAGCTGATCTGTTTCTCCACTCTTATGAGGCTGAATTCATCGAAGATCTTTCTCAAAATAAAGATTGAAAACTGGCCAAATCCTTCATTTTTAGCTTCAGTTGCATAGATATTTTGTCAGTAAATAACCCTCACTTTGGTGATTTTATTCAACTGATCTACCCGAAAGAGCTCGAAATTAAGGATACTACAGACACATCCACATCAACCTCATTCCTTGACCTTCATCTTGAAACTGACATCAGATGTAAACTTCAAATTAAGCTGTACGACAAACGCGATGACTTCAATTTTCCAATAGCCAACTTCTCTTTTCTTTGTAACAACATCCCAACAGCGCCGGCATACGGAGTTTACATGTCCCATCGTATTCGCTATTCAAAAGCCTGCGTTCGATACAATGACCTCCTTGATAGAGCCCGGTTTCTCACAGATAGGCTACTTAAAGAAGTGTGTTTTACCCAAAACTTGCAGTCATCCCTCTAGAAGTTTAAGGGTCGACATAACCATCTTGTTGACCGCTATGGGATATCTGTGTCCTAGATGACAACAGATCTTTCTAATTTAAGCTTAATTGTTGTTTCCTCTACCGCATTTGACTTTACTACTGCATTTGAAATGTTCAACACGGCGGATGTCTTATAAGAAGCAGGATATGCTTACTCCACCAGAACTTATGACCTCAGCCATGTTTTTTTGTATTATTTTGTCCGTGTTGTTTAGTTCTGTGTGTATGTTTTCTTAATTGTTCTTTTCTGTGTCGTACTGATGCTATGTCTCTGTTTCTTTGTTGTTTCCGATGTCCTTGGATTATTCGTTTTGGATTGGCGGTTCGGTTCTCACTTACTTCACTTAAAACTGGAAATTTTCAATAGTAAGGATATCGTCATTATACCTGCTGCTATAATTAAAAATTGCAATAAGTTTATCACTGTTTGATACAATTCCATTTTGTAGTGTTTTCCTGAAATCCCGTTCTTAACAGAGCAGAAATGGATCTGAAATGAGAGGTCAAAATTATGTTCACTCTAAACAATTTTATTAAGATACAAAAAAAAAAATAAATCAGACTGACCGTGTCAAACGCCTTACTGATTTAAAGAGTTGTCACCTTTAACCAAGGTCTACTGTCTCAAAATACAAAAAAAAAATACCGAAGTTGCAAAGAAAAACAGTAAATTTCGTTATGCTTTACAAGTGTTTCAAGGAGTAACCTCTCATCAGCAGCATAAAATTCAAATAATATGGAAAGCTATAATCCAAAAGTAGTCCAAAAAGAAGTACTAATCTCCAAAAATATCAAAATAGGAAGCCAAATCCAGTACCTAGTGGTTAGAATTTTAATAAAAACAGTAAATTTCTATAACGCGCAAGATAAATTTTCATGTCAGACAAGTCTGACAAATGGGCTGGTGAATATATACATGTATGTTAAAGTTAGAGATGATGACCTAGTAAGAGACAGATATGGAAATCGATATTGAATGATATGCATAATACAGAGTATAAAAATACTATGATATCTTTTTTATAAACTTGACGGGTTCGATACTCGGTTTGAAAATAAATGGGATTTCAGATAACTGTATTTTTTTTTTTGTTTAAAAAATGGGAAAGAGAATTGATTTAAGTGAAAAAAGAACTAGATGATAATGATTATAAAGATGTATAAAATGATATAATCGAAAAATAAGGGATCTGTGGCCACTCTGTTTTTTTTTCAATTATCTTGGTTTTTCAGGCGCAATAATAATATACAGGCACATTTAAGCAAAAGCAGTTTCGAAATGACCTTTGGTCATACTTTTCATGATGTTTAAGGCGTTACAAATGTCCTTTGGTAATGTGATTCTTGCAAAAATGTTAATGTTCCGGACCATATGTGTATTTGGACCGTACATGCATGGTCGGGGTAAAATAATGCAAATCTTGACGAAACAGTGAATTATATAATTAATCAAAAGCAAAGATGTTAATCCCCATTACATATAAACTGTTTGAGTTTTCTTAGTTAATACTGAAAATGTCCTAATGTGTTACTTCTATTTCATAAAATATGAAAAAGAAAGAAAATGGGATGAATGTCAAGGAGACAACGACCCATCTCCAGGTAAAAAGGACTCGAAACAATATATTCATTCAACGAATATCTCGAGATACGCATACGGTCATCGCATCGAAATGATCTGGCTCGATTCAGACCGTATGAATATACGTAAACAGTAGGACCGCACGCATACATTCCGACGAAATAAATGTTAGCATATGGTCCGGACTGTACGCGTATGGTCCAATATGGCTCATGGTCTGGAACATAAACATTAATTTTTGTAAGCTTTGTAAGTGGTACAACTCTACTACTCTACTTCTTTCGGGCTTGATAAGGTAATCAAATATGCATCCCAAAAAAAATATGCCTCAAATGTAAACGTAAGTTATCATCTATTTAAGGAAATGCTTCAGGGTTACAGTGTAAAATAAAAATCCCCGTTTCATTCCTCAGTAATTATTTTTCCCTACCAATTATATGGAGTAAAGACGACAACTCGTACTTCCTCGTTCAGAAAATGATGCTTTTTTCCATGGCAGCATTCGGACTATATAAATATATTATTATTTTTGCTTATAGCCGAGTTATTTATCCACTAATTTCATATTTTTATGCACCCATGTGACATGCAGGCAAATTGCATATAAAAAGAAAGCTAATGATAATCACTATAAGATTATACCGGTCGTAAAAGGGTACATTTTCTCAAAAACGGGGGTCAAAAGTCAAACTTAATTTTTTCAATTTTTTTCTTCTTTCGATCTTAAATTGATTATTTGGGGAAAATTCGGAGGAACAATGTGATAAAGGAAAAGTCTGAGCTAATGTTCAAATTAAAAAAAAAAATACTCAGTGTGTGTAGACATCATTTTCTGCCATACCGTAAACCGGGAAATTTTCGCAGCAGTTTTAATTTCTCGATTTTCGCGTTTGGGATGAAAGCGCGAAAATAGACGGCGCGAATATACTTGTCTATTTTTGAAGTCAATGGTCAACATGTTGGCAGAGCGAATTCAAAACTGCGCGAACTAAAATCCTGTCATTTTACAGCGAAATAAAGACGGCACGAAAATTTCTCGGTTTACAGTATTTTGTGAAGAAATGAGGATTTTATACAATCAAACGGTTGGCGTTATCATTTATTCTCTGAATTATTTAACGGGAATTCATTTTTAGCATTACAATTTCAAATAATGCTACATGTATAAATTTCGTGAAAAGAAACAAGCACAAAATATTGCATTTAACGAACTCTTTGACACATTTACCGTTTCCCTTCTTTTTTCTAATAACATGAAATATGGACACATTCTACTTGAACAATGCAGAGGCGAAGCAGACATACAAAAATACGGAAAATAAAATTTTCTATCGTTGGAGTAACTGTTCCGACCGCGTCAATTAAGGTCGGATAACGCGTATGGTATTTTCTTCCTTTATATATATATATTTATTTCTTTGAAAAGGGGGGGGGGGGTTATAACAGTGAGCGCAATCTGATATACTCAACAATATACTCATGTCTGACAGATATTGTTCATAGCGACATACATATATATATATACCATAAAATAAACAATTAAAGGATATCGAGTAAATGCACAAGCGACGAAATCTGTACAAAGCTATGGTAGAACCAAGTCAAGGAGGTCAACTCAACACTATACATTCTGTCTAAGATTAGTTGACCGAGGTCAGCAGCTTAAGTGAACCAATCTTTACCAGGTCAATATAATCATGAGTAGACATAAATTAAAGTTAATAAATGCTTTATTAAATGTAATAAGGGATTTTGATTTTTTTACTGATTTGTAAGAACAGCATTTCTGTACTTGCCCTCAGAAAAAGTATAAAATTTCAACTATTAAGTAGAACCTTCTCTACCGGTATTCGACAAAACAGTTATATCTTTATTTTATTATGTTCTTTGCAGAAAATGTTTATAAGAGATCTAAGTGATCCAATAATCATCGTACCACATTTTCCGCGCTATCTTTTAAAAACCTGCTAATTAAAACAACACTGAAAACAATAAATTCAATGCTGTTAATTTCAAATGCCTTTTACATAGTTTCTTGAAAATTTCAATTGAACATTCTTCCAGTATTAATGAATGCTTTTCTAATAAAATTCTATTCAACTGTTTTTGTCCAACATGTGGACAACGAAACGTTGTCACGATTTTGTTGCAACAGAAATTACACAGACGAAAGTTAGTTACAACATGCAATTTGATTGACTGTTTGGTAATGAAATGTCGTCGCTGATTGGTCGTGTCAAAACCCCAAGTAGACCAAGTGTGAGGTTTCATAGGTTCAAGCAAGTAAATGCTGTTTTGACCATGCAATCAGTGTAATCAAATTTAATATCATTTATTATACCCTGAATGGACCCACTGACAATATAACAGTCACTGAATACGGAGCAAGACAAGCTTACCCTTCCGGAGCACCTTCTGTCACTCTGTTTTTTTTTTTGTTTTTTTTTTTTGTTTTGTTTTTGTTTTTTTGTTTTAGTTCACACGGTCAGTGATTTAGTTAATAGATTTGTAATTGCAGTGTTCGTCGTGTGTTTTGTGGGTGTGTAGTGTCTTTAGTCTTCCTTCTTCTGATGTTCTCGTTTTAGTCTTGTCTCTGGACCTTGATTTATGTAATCTTGCGATTAGATGTTTTGAATTTCTACAATCGTCGTTTTTAGCCCCCATTTAGGAACATATAGAATTTTTTCCAAAATTTGCGAAACAGCTTGAAGCAACATCACAGAAATGGGGGTAATACATTTTGTTTGTTATCAGCTGAAAATTTTTATGCAAATTTTCAAAAAATGAATTTTCAGCAATTAATTTATGACATTTTTTGTGATATAAGTTTTAACTTCCATGCTTCCAAAATTTATACTACCTACTCATTTTGTACCTACTGATAGTGTGACGGGTGCCGCTAGCGGAGCAGGACATGCTTACCCTTCCGGAGCACCTGATGTCACTCCCGGTTTTCATGGGAGTTCACACTATGAGTGCCTTAGTTCTTAATGTTATCTTTTTATTTCCGTGCATTGTAGCTGTCTCACGTCCTTGTTTTGTCTTTGTTTTTATCTGTTACCGTTTCTGCCATGTCTGTGGACTTCGATTTTTGTAGTCATCGCTTCCCTTGTTCCCTCGGTATTCTACTGCCGTTGTTTTGTAAAGTATATTTGTCGACAAATCACATGTTTTGAAAAACAAACAAAAAATAAAGTTATAATGGCGTCTAGTCACAATTCCATAGTTTTTTTAAATTTTTTTTTTTT
>MJUU01074073.1:60108-94225 GCA_002080025.1 Modiolus philippinarum
TCTTATCATGCAAAATTCTTACATGGAATTGTATTCGTTTCATATTTTGTTCCGTTAGCATAGTTGTAAAAACAAAATCCTTTAGTTTTTATTCCAATTACAAATTTTTGAACTGTTAAAAATGAATGTTGAACGTTGAACTGCGAATGATGAACGTTGAACTGAAAAAAAGTGAATGTTGAACGTTGAACTGCTAACTATGACTGTTGAACTGAAAAAAAAGATGAATGATGAACGTTGAACTGCGAATGTTGAATGTTGAACTGACAAAAAAATTGGATGATGAACGTTGAACTGCGAATGTTGAATGTTGAACTGACAAAAAAAAAATGAATGTTGAACTTTGAACTGCGAATGTTGAACGTTGAACTGAAAAAAAATGAATGTTGAACTTTGAACTGCGAATGTTGAACGTTGAACTGAAAAAAAATGAATGTTGAGCGTTGAACTGCGAATGATGACCGTTGAAGTGAAAAAAAATTAATGATGAACGTTGAACTGCGAATGTTGAATGTTGAACTGAGAAAAAAAATTGGATGTTGAACGTTTAACTGCGAATGTTGAACGTTGAACTGAAAAAAAAATGAATGTTGAACGTTTAACTGCGAATGTTGAACGTTGAACTGAAAAAAAAAGAATGTTAAGCGTTGAACTGCGAATGATGACCGTTGAACTGAAAACAAAAATGAATGATGAACGTTGAACTGCGAATGTTGAATGTTAAACTGAGAAAAAAATTGGATGTTGAACGTTTAACTGCAAATGTTGAACGTTGAACTGAAAAAAAATGAATGTTGAATGTTGAACTGCGAATGTTGAACGCTGAACTGCGAATGTTGAACGTTCAACAGAAAAAAAATGGATGTTGAACGTTGAACTTAAAACAATGAATGTTGAACGTTGAACTGCTAATGTTGAACGTTCAACAGAAAAAAAAAAGAATTTTGAACATTGAACTGCTAATGTTGAACGTTCAACAGAAAAAAATGGATGTTGAACGTTGAACTGCGAATGTTGAACATTGAACTGAAAAAAAAAAAGAATTTTGAACATTGAACTGAAAAAAAAATGATTGTTGAAAGATGAACTGCGCATTTTTAATGTTGAACTGAAACAAATGAATGTTGAACGTTGATCTGCGAATGTTGAACGTTGAACTGAAAAAAAAATGAATGTTGAACGTTGAACTGCGAATGTTGAACGTTGAACTGACAAAAAAAAAAGAATTTTGAACGTGGAACAAGAAACCAATTTGATTCCGGATTTTTTTTTTATATTTTAAGAAAAAGAAGTGTTATTTCAAGAAGAGATTGTATCATCGCATTTCCAGAAAGCGGTATTATGAAGGATGATTGTCAGCTTATAGAAATGAATAAAATAGTATAAAAATTGATTTTTACGAATGTGTGTGGTACCTTTTGAATTTCGGGTAAATCTTCATATCTACAGCATGCAAACGTACTATCTAATGTCATACAGAAAAGACTATTAAACACATTCTTACCAGCGTTAATCAAATGTCATGAAGAAGAAAATTGGCAACGAATTAGCAATGAATTCCGCTCAAACCGGTGCCAGGAGCCGTCATGAACTTGCTGAGAGGTATGAGTAATGCTCATTGTTGAAGGCCTCATGATGACTTCAATATGAAGAACAACAATAAAAGCGTTGTTTTATTGCTTGGTTTCGCCATGCATTTGTAGAGTTTTGTCTCGTTTGCGTTTACTCCATATCCCTTCATTGTTAATTTAAATATTAGCGAAATGCTGCAAAGGGGTTTGGTCCTTTTTGTGATTTTTTTTCACTAGAATTAATTAAAAACTGACAAAACAAACCTTGATCCCCTTCCTGAAACCCCTTTTTCGGTATGATTCAATCGGTGCCAATAATACTTATAGATCTGAGCTTCTCTTTCTCTTTGATATTTCATCCAAGCAAACACTAGTAAAAATTGATGAAGCATCCATATCCTAAAATAATAACTATCTCTGATTTATTTTTTTTAATCAATGACATTACTTAAAGCTTTAACCAAGAACGTAGCCGCGCACCGAACACGAACAATCTGTAATGTTATCACTTGAACGAGTTTGGTCTAACGTTTACATCTGGGAATGAAATAGTAGAGTATATCCGATTCATGACCTGGCAATTTTCATAATCGTCAAATTTAATCATTTTTATTTGTTGTTCGCGTGAAAATGTTCCAGTATCTTTATAAAGCATGATTAAAAGCAGTTACTGTCTATGATTGAGTAGCTTAATATGTTTTTGCCAGTATGTTTTCGTACCAGCAAAATATTATCACCACGAAATAAATATTATTATTAAATAAATCAAAAGGGTGAACTCGTATATTAACTAATGGAATTAAAGTTTCATGATATTCGGGTTAATGAATTCGTTTTTTTTTTCATTGATTTATTCACTTTTTACTTTTGGGACTATTTAGAGTTTGGTATATGGTAAGAGGTTTCTCACTGTGTTCAAGACCATATTGTGACCCTTATATGCTTTGTTTTGGATCGTTTTAGTCCAGAGATAGGATGTTGTTCTGAAATATAATAATAATTTTTGCACTGAAGAGACGTAAGTTTTCGAAATGCGCATATGTGGAATTTAAATCAATAAAAACTTATTTGGTTTCATTCTGTACATCCTTAAAAAAGAAAGATTGTAATGATAACTATGACACAGACGAAGACAGACTGTGCTTTAACTGCGTTTTATATTTGTTTAAATTTATTTGTTTAAACATCTAATTGCTACTTAAAAGAAATTCTACTCATATTTTCATTTCGCAAAACATACATAATCAAAGAAGGGATATGTAGTAAGTGCAAATAAGACATGGAACAACGCTTTTATTGCTGTTCTTTATCTTGAAGTCATCGTGAGGCCTTCAACAATGAGCATTGCTCATACCTCAATGTTATTTCAAGACAACCCCTAGCACCTATTTGAGCGGAATTCATTGCTAGATGTAGTGCAACGCTACATCCATGTTTATATTTCATGTATGAGGTATCGTCAACAAACAAATAATTAACTGGCAAAGTGTTCTTATAATGGCTGGTATCCGTTGCCAGGAAAAAAGATCGAATAAAAGACAATTAATACGTACATAGTGAATGTAAGGATATGGAGTAACTGAACATGCGACAAAGTCTCTGCAAACACCTTGTAAAAACAAGCAAGGGAACAACGCTTTTATTGTTGTTCTTTATCTTGAAGTCACAATGAGGTCTTCAAGAATGAGCTTTGCTCATACGTCATAGTAGTTCAAGATGGTTCCTAGCACCGTTTTGAGTGGAATTCTTCTCTAATTGTCGAATACATACATACATACATACATACAATCACATAGACACACATTCATACATACATGCAGACAGACACACAGACACATATATGTTTGTTCCGGCAGATAGAGCAGCCAATAATGTGGTCGTTGTTTGACGTAAAGTATTACATCGAGGTGTTTCGGAATGAAATTACCAATTCTAGTACATTCCAAGCTACTGCGTCAACAGAAGCACAAATAATTGATGATCGCATGATAGCTACAGCTGAACTAAAAGCAACTTCCCAAGTCAGGAAATGTTGGTCATTGGCTTGTCCTTGTCTTCTTATAAAATTTTAGTTTCTTGATATTAAGGTTATTGGATGTGGTTTGTTCCCATTGATTAATTCCCTTAATGTTTTTTTTTTGTTTTTGTCGTTTTTACCTGGATATGGGATGCTGTCTCCTTGATATTTACTCCATTTCCTTTCTTTTATCGTATTTATACAGGTCTTGAAAAATAAATTATATGCGTCTCAAGTCAACGACCAACTGAGTTAGAGTTTTATGATGTGAAAACATCTTTCCACTAAGGAATTCAGTATATAATGTCAAATTCATTTTAAAGTGAATAATTCAATTATTTTGTGGATATAAAGCTTTAACTTTTCATTTAAATCGTTTGAAATGGTATATCCAACTTCTCGGAAAAGTGAAGATAAAAATGTATGTTGCGAGACAGCTTAATTAGACAGAGTAAGAACGTTAGTCTTGCTGTCTTACATGGAGAACAACGAAATAAAAATATGAAATAAAACTAATTTCTAAAAAATAGATAGAGAAAGGGAGTGTTGGGTACCAATAAACCGGTTTTACCCTACCACTGGTTTTTGCTAGTACCGGTACCGTTGTTTATGTTTGTCTCTTGTTTTCCTTGTTCCTTGTGTATTGTGGTTCCCGGCCAATGTAGGTGATTGCTGTTATCCTGTTTTTGTAATGTTCAAGAAAGAAAAGGACCAACTTTATAGACCTTTAACGATATCTAATTTGTGGTATTATGTTTAACATTTCTTCCTTTGGGACGTACTATACATAAACATCCGTTTTTGCGACTTAGGCGTCTATGCAGTGAGGACAATGACTTTAGGTAGTCTCATGTCATCTTTTTTACCATGAGCGTGGCTACTTCAAAATTGTTATTGCCCGGGCTTTAGACGCTGTTCCTGCAAAAACAGTCTAGCTTATTTAACCTTTTTTAATGCAAACTATATTCCTCTCCAATGCATGGTTAAAACCAGAGTCAAATTGGTTTCTTGTTCAACGTTCAACGTTCAACATTCAAGAATTTTTTTTTCAGTTCAACGTTCAACATTCGCAGTTCAACGTTCAACATTCAAAATTTTTTTTNTATGCAGTGAGGACAATGACTTACGGCAGTCTCATGTCATCTTTTTTACCATGAGCGTGGCTACTTCAAAATTGTTATTGCCCGGGCTTTAGACGCTGTTCCTGCAAAAGCAGTCTAGCTTATTTAACCTTTTTTAATACAAACTATATCCCTCTCCAATGCATGGTTAAAACAGTGCAGGTCATCACAATCTAAAAATTAAATAACAACAATTAGATGGACTGGTAACTTAGTTTAGCATTAATTTTTAAACTGGAAAAAAATCAAACTAAGATGTTTGACAAAATTGAAACCTGTTTTTAACAAAAGGGTTATTAAGTAAGCTTTGTTCTTGTAGAAGTGTATTTTTTATCTATAACTAAATTTTATGAATGTGCTTTGCATTTCCGCCTTTGAATTTTGCATAATCAGGGCCTTTAAATGTAATCTCATTTCTTGTACTAATTTGTTATTAGTTCAAAATGTAATTAAGACGAGTGTAAAACCAATCCAGTATATTTTAACACATACTCCGCATGATTTGCACAAGCAAAGGTGCATCAGTACATTACTTTATTATATAAAAATGAGTTTTGCAGTTATGCACAATACGAGACTTATTTTAAAAACTTTTTCTTTTTCATTTGATGTTTTTCTTTCTCAAATATTGAATCGGTATGTATGAATATTACAACACAACAAGAAACCCTCAAGAACCTGTTTCGCTCACCTGAAACAAAAATGACATTGACAGTACAATGCAAAACAGACTATGCAAGGTTCTTAATGAAGAAATATTGACCCAGTGGATTAAAAGCGAGACTATCGTTAAATGTGTTTCTGTTGGGTTCACTTGTAAAATGCAAGGGTTGTCAATAAAATTCATGGCAAATATAGATAAAAAGTGCTTACTTACGACAATGTACGTGATTTTCATTCACAACGGGTGTAATGTATAAGTTTGCATGTTACCTCCGCAATCAAAGCACTAATAATTATTATTCTGTCAAAACAAAACAGAGTAATGTAATACATCTGGAGCAAAAAATACGTAAAATTTTGACGTTGCCTAACATTTTTTTTTTGCAGCAAGAATATAATGAAGAGGTCGGATTTCTAAAATTCGGAATATTTTCTGTTTCCAGTCTTTGAAATATTTAGCGTATTGGCAAAAATGTTTTTCCGGGCAATTTTTTAGTCAACATCTTTGATTGATAGTCGGTGATAATGCTTAAAAACATCCCGAAGTTACGATTTTTGAAAGGTTGGCTGGTTTGTATAATTCATCTAGGCTTTAGGCTGTTTCTTTATAAAAGAAATGTTCTGTAACGATAACACTTTGCCATGTTTTTTAATTTTTCTCCCAAATTTTATTTTTGCTGTTTTCCGATGTCTTAATTAAACGATACTGAAGTCATTGCTTCGTGTTTTTCATGAAATGTCAAGTTTTTTAGAATTGCCAATTCCGGCTTAAACTATTTCCTTTGGCTTATTTGCCATTTCTAATCTTAATAAGTTTAATTTGTCATTATTTTACGTTGAACAGTATAAAAATAATGCAATGCCGTTTTCATTTGACTACTCAATGAAATTTGAAATATACCCGCAAAATTATAAAATATTGAATTTTCTTTGACGTGTACTACTCGTTGTGCTCCAGGCAACTATTCCGGATCCTTTTACGAATTTAAATTTGTATGTAAGATTGAATTAGCTTTCACTTATGTAAATTCGTAAGATGTTAAGGCATGCCAATACGCAAAATATAAATACATGGTTGTTTATGAAACGTTGTTTTTATTTTCATTAATACTTGTCCACTAGCTTTTCGGACATCTTTCCCTCTACAGACCATCCATGCTGTTTGAGGTACAGACATGTATCACAACATTTTTGAAGAGGAACTTGTAAAGACCATTGCAATTTAGTTTTATTTGAAATGGTCTAGTTGTTTAAGAGAAGAACGTTCAACATATTTTCCATAAGGCACTATTTTTGAAAGGAACAAATCAAGGACTATAGTGAATAAGGTTTGCTCTATTTGAACAAGTGTTTTCATATATCCTGGCAAGCATTTCCATAGTGTACAATGTTACAACAACAAACTGAAGATTTAGTTCTACAGATAGCCCTTTGATTGCTTTTATCATCGACTTCGATGTGAAAGGATGCTTAAGCTGAAGTGTGATTTTGAACAATCTCATCCCAAGATATTGTTGTAGAGGTTAAAGTTGTGAACAGTCCGTGGTTGGATAAATCCAGACTATTGCTGTTAATTTGTATTCTAGGGAATCACTATGAGGAACTGATTAAAAGATGTTGTTCAAGAGTCTTTGTGAACTATGTAAAAATTAATAAATAATGGCGGGATTTCAGGAAATACAGCTCTATTTTGAAGATTGGAGATGAAAGATTTCATTGATATTTCACTATTTGGCATTTTAGTATCTACAATTCCAAAGGGAACATTATTTTTTTTTAAATTGTCTTTATTCTTTGACAAATAAATATATATTACTGAAAATGCATTGTCTACAGGCTTACAAAGTCAGGAATTGTTCCCTCAATGTTCAAACCAAACAGTATGATATATAACTGCCTTTAAGACATTATACTGTTCCATACCTGTACGACATATAGATTACTGTTCTTCTTCCACTGATTAACGATGAAAGGTTATGGAGTAAATGCACATGAGATAAAGTCTCTACAAATACATGACTTAATCAAGCAAGCGAACAACGCTTTAATTGTTGTTCTTCATCCTTTTCATACATGGATGTTTCACTCAAAATGAGGAAAGGTGAACTCTGACTTGTTATCTTCACTACTTGAAGAAACCACATTGTTTCATATCAAAATGTCATTGCAATTATAATCATTATCGGTTGATTAATACCACACTCAGCAATCCTTCTATATTAAAGTTTATTGCTTCTGATCACAATGAAATATTAAATGCTTTTAATAAAAGGGGGACCTTTCACAAGTTGATATTGCAATACCAGTTATAAACTACAACTAACAACAGCCTTAGTACAGAGAAAAGTTGTCAAATATAACATGTATAATTGTTAAATTAAACCAGAAAAACTCTAAGCAAAGTTCACTTATATATATCCCTATCCCCCATTTGATTCCCGAAATAAATAAAGGGCTACGCTGGGAGCAGCATGATACGACCGCAGCATGTCGACCAGAGAAATTTGAACAAGTGTTATTTAAAATAAATGTGGAAATATTAAGGAGCTCGGCACACCAATTTGATGGACACAATAAGTAGTTTGACATAGTAAATAGCAAGACACAAACTAGGAAAAGTAAAAACAAGCCCTTTTGATCCCTTACTGGTCGGGAAAGGTAAGAATCCAATGATCAAAATACCATTGAAATCCCATGAAAAATAAAGATATGTTCCGAAAAATAACAATTTTGCCGTCTTTGACCCCATATGCATCGGAAACAGTAAGAGCTATATCAAAACTACTGACACACTACTGAAAGCTTAAAAAGGGACTATAAAAAATCCTATCACAATATGATGAAATTGTAGGTAATATGCACATTTGCAATTTGAACTGTTATCAAAAATTTTGGGTAGTTTCCAAAGGAATCGATTGGAAAAAATGCATCAAAATCAGACTTTTAATAGAAAAATAGATTTTTGAATCTCGTCCCTTTTGGACCCAAATTATATAAGGAACTGTACGTGCCACTTGAAATCATTTGGCTTACTACATATTTGAAATTTCTCCAGGAGCACACTGAAATAAATTTTATGAAAATCCGATAAATAATAAAGATTCTACAGTAAAATATGTGAAAACTCAATTTATCCCTTTGAACCCTTTTTTAACGGGCAGGGCCACAATATTAAAAACCCATCCCAGACCTTCTTTGTGCCAGGAAACATTGTGTTTAGACTTTCTTTTGTGTTAAAATTGATCAACTGAAAGCTAAGTTATTGACCAAGAAAAAGTGTCTTCAGACGAAGACGACGGCACCATTATACCACCAATTGCTTTCGGTTTTATAAAAAACAAATCAAAACAAATAAATTCAAATCAGTTTTTAAATAGATGGTGCAAAATTGCAATATCCGTTTCACATTCTGGGAAAGTTTCTGTGAAATTCACTAAGTGGTCTAGGAGGAGTTGTCAGCATACAATGTATGTACCCCTATGGTGGGCGGAATAACGAACGAACGAACGAACGGACACAATGATCATTATATACCGTCCCGCTAAAGGGGTTGGAGATAAAATAATATAGATTTAGATGAAATAGAAAAGATGTAAGTTCAATGTATATAACTTTGCTTTTACAGATAAGTATCATTTGATTATGAAATTAATAATTATATACACAAATGCTACAAAGTTAAAAAATGGAAGATTCAAGTTTGAGGCCACTTTTTTAAAAACAGAAAGTGTGCGTTATAAAAGATTTGAAATAAAATAAATGTTTTGACAGCTGCACAATCTAGAGTAATAAAACATGCCAATTCACTTCTTTTTTGTTCTTCAAAATATACTAAAGTGCAATAAGAAAAGAATATATATGATAATTTTCTTAGTCCTATGAATAATAACGAAAATTTTGAACAGATATTGTACATTCACCAAATCGTTTTGAGTTGTTGATCGAATAAAAAATCTTTCGTACTGAGGAAAGTGGACTCAGGAACAAAATGATTCTGCAAATTAAATCTGTCCATGTAATTGATGTTCGAAAAATAAAGTGGTGATTGACTTTTTGTTTTGTATATTTTAGTAAATGCATATACCTTCAACTTCTTGCTTTAAATTGTGCATTTTCAATAATTAACTTATTTTTCAAATCAAATTCACGGAACTTATCTCAGTACTGATAAAACTCGAAAGTCATGGTATTGTTGTAATATCATTCAAAGTATTATATTTATTTAACAAAATACCGAAGTTACAGTGGATATAGTTTCTGCTTATGCGCATCGACAACTTCTGTCTCTTCAGTGCAGATCAAATCGAAACATTTGCAAATCCATAAACCGAAATATGTGCAAAAGCTGATATACTATAATATTGAAATGAATAAAATATGTTCTATAATACTGGTTACAATTCCAGCACCATGTCCTTATTAGCAAATGATACAGTTTTCCAACTACATGTCTAGTTGTTTCAACCCTTGATAGGTCTCATCAGTGTGCTTATCCAAAATCAATTTTTGCAGAATCTATTAATTGCAATGCTTTCCACACAATAATTACAATAAAGTGTCATTCAACATCCATTCTAACACGAAGGGTTATGTTTACGATGTGAACACATTGCCTCATCGCTCAAGGAATGCATGTGAACATGTCCCTGTTTATTCGTATAGTTATGTCAAATGTATTTAGAGACTTGAATATCGATATGAACTTTTAATACCTTCTCAAATCAAATGATTGTCGGCTAAAGTGGTTGGTGCTTACCTTTTTAAACCTTAATTAAAAAAAAATCGCGTTGGTAAAAAAAACCATGCATTTAATGAAAATACAATATAAAACTAACATATCTTTAAATAAAGGATTCATCTTTAGCTCACCTGACCCGAAGGGTCAGTGTGAGCTTTTGCCATCACTTGGCGTCAGTAGTCCGTCCGTTGTCCGTTTACTTTTCACATAATCATCTTCTCCTCTGAAACCACTGAAGCAAATTCTACCAAACTTTACAGGAATGTTGTACTAAAGGTTCTTTACAAAGATTGTTCATTTCGTTTCGATCCTATAAAAAACGTGGCAACCAGCGCGGAACTTAGGTTTAACATTGGACCCTATGGGAAAAAACATTTTCATCTTTTGCTCCGAAACAACTGTAGCAAATTCAACCAAACTTTACAGGAATGATGTACTAAAGGTCTTTTAGAAAGATTGCTCATTTTGTTCCAATCCGACAAAAAACATGGCCGCCAGCACGGAAGATGTTTTATATAGGACTCTATGGGAAAATTACATTTTCATTTCCTCCAATACAACAACTGGAGCAAATTCAACCAAATTGCACAGTAATTATGTAAAGAAGGTCCTTTACAAAGATTGCTCATTTTGTTCTGATCCGATAAAATTATGGCCGCCAGAGCGGAACATAATTTAACATTGGACCCTATGGAGATTTTCATCTCCTCTGAAATCACTGAAGCAAATTCAACCAAACTTTACAGGAATGATGTACTAAAGGTCCTATACAAAGATTTCTCATTTAATAAGAATCCGATAAAAACATCTCCGCCAGCGTGGAACTTATTTTTAACATTGGACCGTATGGGAAAAATTACACTTTCATCTTCTCCTTTGAAACTACACAAGAAAATTCTACCAAACTTTTCAGGAATAATGTACTAAGGGTCCAAAACAAAGATTGCTCATAACGTGTGCTGATCTGATAAAAAAATTGCCGCCAGCACAGAACATAGTTTTCATTGAACCCTATGGGAAAATCACAATTTCATCTTCATCTCTGAAACCACTGAAGTAAATTCAACGAAACTTTACAGGAATGATGTTCTAATGATTTTGTTTGGTTTTATGCATTTTAACATTTTTTTTTTCAAATTATAGATTTCCTTTGTTTGGGTTGTAGTGCTGCTGATGAGGAATATATTTCCGAAATGGTCAAACAACTCATTAAAATTATTGCAGTTGGAGTTAACATATGTGTTTATGGTCTCATGTTCATTTACTCCATATCATTTCGTAAAATATTTAGTACAAGACTTTGTCTTTTATTGCAGTATGGAGTTGGTAAAAAAAATTCCCCGTGGTAGAGATGTATGGTCTTCAATTTTGTTAGATATGGTGTACTTGTAAATGAGATAATATCTCATGTGTACACTTCGTTGAATTACTTTTTTTCTAAATTTATGTAAATTTTAAAACCTAAGGATTAACTCCCACCATCGTTGTTTTGTCCTTAGCTATATTTGATATACTGATAATTCGGATTTGTTGGTTTTATGCATTTAAACATTTTTTTTAAATTATAGATTTCCTTCGTTTGGGTTGTAGTGCTGCTGATGAGGAATACATTTCCGAAATGGCCATACAGCTCATTAAAATTATTGCAGTTGGAGTTAACATATGTGTTATGGTCTCATGTTCATTTACTCCATATCCTTTCGTAAAATATTTAGTACAAGACTTTGTCTTTTATTGCAGTGTGGAGTCGGTAAAACAATTCCCCGTGGTAGAGATGTATGCTCTTCATTTTTCTTAGATATGGTGTACTTGTAATTGAGATAATATCTCATGTGTACACTTTGTTGAATTATTTTTTTCTAAATTTATATCAATTTTAAAACCTACGGATTAACTCCCACCATCGTTGTTTTGTCCTTAGCTATATTTGATATAACTGATATTTCGGATTTTGTTTGGTTTTATGCATTTTAACATTTTTTTTAAATTATGGATTTCCTTTGTTTGGGTTCTAGTGCTGCTGATGAGGAATAAATTTCCGAAATTGCCATACAGCTCATTAAAATTATTGCAGTAGCAGTTAACATATGTGTTATGGTCTCATGTTCATTTACTTCATATCCTTTCGTAAAATATTTAATAGAGGAGTTTGTCTTTTATTGCAGTGTGAACTTGGTAAAACAATTCCCTGTGTGCTCTTCATTTTCTTTTTAGATATGGTGTACTTGTAAATGAGATAGTATCTCATGTGTACACTTTGTTTAATATTTTTTTCTAAATTTATGTAAATTTTCAAACCGAGGAAATAACCCCTATCATCGTTGTTTTGTTCTCAGCTATATTTGATATTACTGATAATTCAGATTTTGTTTGATTTTAAGCATTTAACATTTTTTTTTCAAATTATGGATTTCCTTTGTTTTGGTTCTAGTGCTGCTGATAAGGAATAAATTTCCGAAATGGCCATACAGCTCATTAAAATTATTGCAGTTTGAGCTAACATATGTGTTATGGTCTCATGTTCACTTTTGCCATACCCTTTCGTAAAAAAAAATAAATAAAGGTCCCTTTTAAAAATTGGTCATTTCATACCGATCCGATAAAAAACATGGCTGCCAGCCCGGAACATAGTTTAACATTTGACCCTATGGGAAAATCACATTTTTATCTTCTCCTCTTAAACCACTGAAGCAAATTAAATCAAACTTAAAAGGAATGATGCTTGGAAGGTCCTTAACAGAGATTGCTAACCATGTGTTATGGTCTCATGTTCATTTACTCCGTATCCTTTCGTTAAACATTTAATACAGGAGTTTGTCTTTTATTGCAGTGTGGAGTTGGTAAAACAATTGCCCGTGATAGAGATGTACGCTCTTCATTTTTCTCAGATATGGTGCACTTGTACATCAGATAATATCTCATGTGTACACTTTGTTGAATTACTTTTTTTCTAAATTCATATAAATTTTAAAACCGAAGGATTAACTCCCGCCATCGTTGTTTTGTCCTTAGCTATATTTGATATTACTGATAATTCGGAATTTGTTTGGTTCAATACATTTTTAAAATTTTTCAAATTATGGATTTCCTTTGTTTCGGTTCTAGTGCTGCTGATAAGGAATACATTTCCGAAATGGCCATACAGCTCATTAACATTATTGCAGTTTGAGTTAACATATGTTTTATGGTCTCATGTTCGTTTACTCCATATACTTTCGTAAAATATTTAATACAGGAGTTTGTCTTTTATTGCAGTGTGGAGTTGGTAAAACAATTCCTCGTGGTAGAGATGTATGTTCTTCATTTTTTTAGATATGGTGTTCTTGTACATGAGATAATATCTCATGCGTATACTTTGTTGAATTACTTTTTTCAAAATTTATGTAAATTTTAAAACCGAAGGATTAACTCCCACCATCGTAGTTTTGTTCTTTGCTATATTTGATATTACTGATAATTCGGATTTTGTTTTGTTTTATGCATTTTAGCATTTTTTTCAAATTATGAATTTCTTTTATTTGGGTTCTAGTGCTGCTGATGAGGAATAAATTTCCGAAATGGGTATACAGCTCATTAAAATTATTGCAGTTTGAGTTAACATATGTGTTATGGTCTCATGTTCATTTATTCCATACCCTTTCGTAAAAAAAAATAAATAAAGGTCCCTTTAAAAAATTGGTCATTTCATACCGATCCGATAAAAAACATGGCTGCCAGCCCGGAACATAGTTCAACATTTGACCCTACGGGAAAATCACATTTTTATCTTCTCCTCTTAAACCACTGAAGCAAATTAAATCAAACTTAAAAGGAATGATGCTTGGAAGGTCCTTAACAGAGATTGCTGATTTGGTTACAATCTGATAAAAAAACATGGCTGCCAAGACGAAACATAGTTTAACACTGAACCCTATATTGGAAATCACATAATGAACCACTGAAAAAAATTCAACCAAACTTTAGTTGAATGATGTTCAGAAGGTACTTTACTGGTTGTGATTTGTTTCGGACCAACGGCTCGCTGTATATCCGGTTTTTTGGATGAAAAATGAGGAAGGATATTTTGTACAACTATTTTTGTAGAATAAAAGAATAAATTACAGTATATATAGAAACTTCTAGTATTTAATCACAATTATAAGGGTGTGCAAACATGTGCACTAAGTATTATTCACAGTAACTTCGGTATTTAGTTATTTTTTACCACTGGGTCGATGCCACTTCTGGTGGACTGTTAGTCCTCGAGGGTATTCACCAGCCCAGTAGTCAGTACTTCGGTGCTGACCCGAAAGCCGATTCTATTTGGAACCTTACAATATCTAAATTTTTGCAAATTTTGCTGAAAACTAAGGAGTATCTCCCTCATGCAAAGCTCTGTCCTTAGCTGATTTTGGCTTCACATTTAGATCATATTGGTTATTTGTTCTCTATCAGTTTTTTTCACATCTTTGAGATTATGGTCTTCCAAACGTTTAGATTTTATCTGCACTCAGGAGACATAAGTTGTCGAAATGCGCATATGCTGAAAATAAACAAAAAACAGTAACTTCGGTATTTAGTTATCCATATATAAATGGATTGCATAGTAAAGATATGCAAATATTTCAATTTGCAATAGTTTACAAATTTTGTCTTTTAGCATCAGTACTATTGACTCAATAAAGAAACTGCAAACACACACATCTGGCTACCTTTAATAGGGTCTTTAAAGCTTTGTTAAAGTTTAGTTTTACAAATCTGTCTGTATCTAGTAATTCCTAATATTTGCATCTTTTCACCCACGTTTAAATCAATAAATTTGCCTTTAATTTGCACCTTCTGCAATTCGTTCGTGGATGTTTAGTTTTATAACTCGCCTAAATATCTTTATTTATCATATATAACATTACAATTATAAAGTTTTGTAAAAGCTGCAATCTGAGTAGGTTTGGATATGTACATAAAGATGATGATTTACGAACCACCACAAACCGTTACCTTTGTCAACAGATAAATGTTAGACAAATTAAAACATTTACGAACCATGTTAAATACAATGCTTTGGGTAATATTTGAAAGATATTTCTTATTAAGGTAGATAGACAGTAATATTAAAATCCATGAGATTTTGTTGTAAGTCGGCACAATTGAAGAACCAATCCTACTAACCCGAAATCTGTAATAAAAATTATGGGTCACCTTGCTTGCTTTTTCTAGAATTGAGATCAAAGTTTGCTCTTTTTTAGCCATTTTGTCACCCAAATTTACATAGAGTGCACGGGGAAAATATGGAAAGGCGATTTTTAGCTTAACAGAAATAAACTTTTTATCCATGAGAATTTGATGTATTTTTGATGACCGATAGTTCATGATGTAATTTATTGGTTCCAATTAAAAAATGTATATGTCACCATGCTTTTAACGGAAATATTTTTCAAAGTTTCCAGATTAAACATTATTTACGGGAAAAGGGAGTTAATTCGCAGCAAAGTAAATGAAATATGACGTTTTACATCTGTCATTCAATTATGACGTCACAAAGGAATAGCCGTCAAATTACTGTTCCGGCCCAAAAATCAAGCTTACCCCGTATCCGACTCTTATTTTTCTAATGCGCAATTGAATTGCGCAGCGCAACAGTGTCTATCTACCTTAAATACCCATACAAACAGATGCATTTGCGTTAAATTTGAACGATGTCGAAATATATTGGAAGCCTAAATATTGTTTATCCTCCACAGACGTATCACCAGTTACTGTAAACCGCGGTCTCTAAACACTGCTCGTATGATTATATAGATCATTAAAACATAAACTTTACGTTACGTAAAGCAAAGTCAAATAAATGCAAAGTTATGTAAATGCTTTTAAATATATGCAAATTTTTACATTTGCATACGCGTATTAAACGTTTATACACCTTTGTAAATCAAAGATTTCATGTAGTCATACACATTACGATTCTAGCAAAAATACATGTTTTTACATTAAGTTTTAAAAAAAAATTCTTTGCATTTTGCTTTTAAAATTCAACTTTCAAATATTGATTGCAACTTAGCCTTAATCTTGTTTGAAATTCCCTTTATCATTGCGTAAATTTGAAAGTCAATTACACTTGTTGTCTTTCATAAGGATTACATTAAGGTTTCAGTTTTTATCGTTCCACTTTGAAAAGAAAAGCCTCCTGAAATTGACTCGCGACCAATAATCGGTTTGAAGATCTGTCGTAGTGTAGTACGTGTGGAGAATACAATCCATCTTCTCTCCCAACTATCTGTCGTCCATGTTGTCCATCAGAAGAGATCACAATAACACCAGATCGACCAGCGACATAAACGTTTCCATTATTGTCTACAGATATACCGAGAGGACATATCAGAATAGTTTTATCTTTGAACTGCCATTGGGTGTTACCAGTGAGGTCACAACATGTCACGGTATGTTCGTCTCTGTTCGTGTAGTAGAGTTTATCTCTGTATGTAGCAACATATGGCAATCCAGTCATAGGCCCGGCGAAAGCATAACTTTCAGACTCATCGTTCAGATTAATCATACGCAGGCATTCTTTTCCGTCACAGTAAATTAGTGTATTACTTCTGTACACGATTCCATAACACCATGACTTCACTGAAAAAGTTTTCTTGATTTGTCTACTTTCCAGATCTATTATCCTTATACATGGAGATGTAAGATCACCACCAGATGTAACGGCAATAGTGTTAGTATCCTCTAAATAGGTTATATCGAACGGCCGTGGCAACAGTTTCCCAGTACGAAAGTCTTGTGTTCCGTCTTTATTGATTGATCTGACATGATATTCACCATAACTAGAAAACAGCATTCTACCATCAGGTAACAATACACATCCTCTTGTTGAATATACGTCAGTATCTATCGTCTGCAGCAGCTTCAATGTGATATTTTCAAGTAACCTGGACGGTGTGGCGGTGACCATCATCTGTGCTTGTTTGTTCTTTCTTCTGGAAATAGTAATTTCACAAGGCTTGCTGTTAACGATAATTTTGTTGAATATTGGAAGTGCTTCTATAATTTCACAAGATAAAGTTGTATTATTCATGGCTTCCGTTTCAATAAGTTCGTGTATTGATTTGTCGATGACATTTAAATCGCGTTCTGTTCTGTGTAAATAAATAAACGTTTGTAGATTTGTTGCAAACTGTTTCATATTTGTCATTGTAGTTTGGTAGTCGTTTAGTTGTTTTTCTTGTGCTATTAAAGATGACATAATTTCCGTTGTTTGTCTTTCTGTTTTTCCTTCATACTCAGCCAGTTCATTTATGAGGGATTCCTGCTCCTGATCGAGACATTTATTTATTTTCAACCTTAAGGATAACATTTCTTTTTCAATATAGCTCCTCTGTTGATGAGCCGATGACAAATGATCCACTCGATTTTTACGTATATCGTCTATGGTCCCTAGTATTTCGGTAATAAGTTGTTCGGTTTCTTTAAATGTGTCAGAATTTTTGACATTCTGAATAATTTTTTCTGCCGCTGCCATATCTTTACATTCCTTGTGATTATCTAATGCACATGATTGACAACATGGACAGTCATGTTGGACACAAAACAACTCATACTTCTCGTTGTGTTCTGCACAGTATTCGTCAAGTTGGCGAATAATTTCAGGAAATCTTAGGTATTCTGTCATGGGAACGGTACTATGTTTCTCTGACGATTTAGACAAACTGTGATGTTCTTTGCAGTCGACACAGAGACGCTCGTTGCATTGGAAACACCAAACTACGGACAGTTTCCTAATTTTTTTGCGATCACATATATTGCAAAATGGAACCGAATTTGTCATTACGGTCGATGCACACTGTAAAAAATAAAACAAAATAAATGTATGTTAACACTGGTAGATCAAGAGGGAGCTTCAAGGATTGAAACATTTTTTTCTTGGATTTCTTTTGTTTAATTTCTTCATAATAATGATAAACATTGAAAACCATAGCAAAACGGCTAAGAAACTCTTCATTCTTGAACCCAATTAGGAACATCCTACTTTGAAGTCTTGATTCGCTTGTGAGAAAATTGATATCAAATAACGGATAAAAAACACATTTTATTGACTAAAATAACGGAATGATGATTATAACGAGGCAAAATCAAAGACAGGGAGTAAATGTAGACAGAATGGAGAAAAAGAAGTGATCTATCATTTTTAGCCATAGTTTTAATCTCTCTTGAAATTTCAATATGATAACTTAAATTTTCAAGACATTATCTAAGATTTTGAGCATAGTATCTTGAATTTTCACGACAGTATTTTCAAATTTTAGAGCATATAAGATAATATCATCGAATTCTCAAATAAATATATGATACTTTCTTGAATTGTCACGATAGTATCTGAAATTTTCAAAATAACATAATGATTTTTCAAGATAGCATGTTGAATTCTTAGGTTGATAATTCGAATTTTCAAAATAGTTTTTAGAAATTGAATTTCAAAAGGAGGACGGTGACCTGACCTTTTATAAAACTTAGGTTTTATAAAAGGGCCATGGTAAGTTTTTTTTACATATTGTGATATAGAACATATCTGATTTTAGAGCACCCCTTTTCATTGTCATTTAAGGAGATTGTCAATCTGATTCCTGTTATTGAAACCTTTTCTGTTCTTGTCATACCATTTCTATACTCAGTTACAAACATTTGAAAACCTTTTCCCTACCCATTCAAAATGTTGCCGTAAATTTTAAGATGTTTCTCGTAAATGAGTTAGTTCAATCATCTATAGAACCTTTTCATTTCATAATTCTTGCAATTGTTTACAGTCTTTTAATGTCCTTTCTGAAAAAAGATGTTACCAATATTTTTATATATTTTGAATGACCAAACTATCACTTTTAACTAGACTAGACTAGATCTTTGAATAGTTTCCTTATCACATCTTATCTTTGAGTAAATGAAATTCATGAAAAGTTGTTATGAAATGAAAGAAAAATGGGAATTTTCGACATTTCAGATTCGTCCAAAATTCACTGTTAAATTTTCCCTAAAATTGTCATTTTTTTGTGTATGTTCGCATAAAAATAACCAGAAAGCACAAAATCTTCGTTGTATATAACAATGTTGTATGATTTCTTTCATGATTTGGTATTTTAAATCCCACTTCTTGGCTGAAACTCAAAATTTTGCCAGAAATTTGTGAAAAATGGGAATTTTAAGCATTTCATATTTTAATAAAATTCACTGTTTAAATGCTATACACGTATGTGGCAAATCTGGAGGATTTATCCGCAGATAAAAATCACCAAAATTTGCCTGTCTTTGCATAGATCTAAGCAAAACATACTCATGTTTTACTTTTTTTCCAAAAGATGCATTAAGTATATCATAATACGGAATTTTCACGCCAAATTTCGGTAAAATTGAATATCGCTACCGATTTTTGTGAAAAACGGGAATTTTCAGTATTTCAACATTTTGCTAAATTCAAAGATGAATTGTTGAATTTGTCAACTATGAAGCGAATATCTACCAAATTGCAATTAAGTTGGTCTCAGCTATACTTTGGCCATCTTTATGGATGCTTTACATTCATTAGACGCATCAGAGAGATTTTAAATACGGAAATTTCCACCCCTCCCCACCCCCACCCCAAAGTAGGCAAAATGGTATTTTTGGAATTATATTATAACTCAAAAAATATGGCAGACATTTTATTATTACGCATAAAATAAAAAACAGTGTTTCATTCAGTTTTTACCGTTAAATGACTGTTTATTATACCATGAAGATTCATGTTTAGTGGAGTGCCTGAAAATGGACATACTGATACAAATTTACAGACAGATATTGCTAAATACCTATTTTTCAAGGAAGTGGGAAAAGTGTTCAGTGTTTCCGATGGATTAAAAAGTTAAACCGCTTTAACTTATTTTCAAAGATAAGATAGAAGATATTTATATATTTGTACATAGTTATTTAGTCTTCTGCCAATATCTGCAACACAAAAAACATTTTTGTCATCTAATCGCAAAACAATATCAGTTTTCTAGAATCCGAAAACTCTGATTTCTCAATATTTCTGTTATCATTTTTTTTTGCACTTAATAGAGACGAGTTGAAATGATCAATTGCAATTATTTTGTAGCTTTATAAATAAAACATTTTAAGTAACTTTTTTTTCCATAATATTTCTCTATTTTAATAATTTTTACATGACATTGCTAATTTTGACATTTGTGTACCAGCATAAGTCTGAAACTTTTTCTTTCAGAGAATTTGTTGCTTACATATCATAAATTATTACTACATTCTTGGCAATTATTAGATATATATTCAAATCATTACGATCCAAAAGACAGAAAATCGATATTATGAAAATATTTAAAATTCCGACGATTTCCATTTTTCGAAAAACATTATACCAATAATCAAAATTCTAAGGACTTAAATGGTCAAATTTTCTAGCATTTTATCATAACTGATAAGCTTGGCATAAACTAGACCAACTGACGATATTTGTTTATCTGAAAGGAATTGACAGCTAAAAAATCGTAATTTTTACAATCTTTTGCAAGGGGGAAGGGGAAGATTTTTTTGTATCCCTAGATTATAAAATGACGTAAAGTGACCAAACTTGTGTTCATTGTAAAGGATATTAAATTAGCTTTAATTTGGTACCAAATTTCAGTACATCTAACTTATAAAGGTTAAGGTAGTAAACCCAGGGTTGGAGGAGATAACTCTTTTTTCTCCACAAATTTCTTGTTTTGATTGGTATGAATAAAAGAAAAGATTTAGAATATTTATCATAAATAGAAATATTCATGTTATCATGAATCTGCACTCCTTTTACAAAGTGCTTCAAAATGTCAACATTAAAATATCTAGGTTTTTAATGGCATCTTAAAAATATTAATAAAATGAAAGTCAGATTTTTTGAAAATGGTGTTGATTCTTTGTGCTTGGCGTTCAGAAGTAAGGAATATTAAGACTTTTTGTGCAATTTTCCTAACATTGTGAGAAATCGGTACGGTGAATTTGTATAAAATTTTGATACAAGTTATATATGTAGAAAAATTTTAATTTCCCAGTTTTTGGGTGAATATTGAATGCTAGAATTTTCATCTAGAAAGAATTGAACGAAGCTGTGTTTTCAGCGATGTTTTTACAACATATTTTCTTACTGCAAATCAAAACTGAATACATGCTTACTGAATACTGAGTACATTCACTCCTTATTTTTTCATTTTTCGTATTATGATCATTATTCTCTAATATTTAGGTCTTCAAGTTTCTATAAAGAAGTTTGGCAATGAAGAGTCTTTTTATGCTAATTCTTATATATCTACAATACAGTAGTATACGCTTCATGGTAATTTCTGAACAGAATTTAAGACTCCTAAAATGACGGTGTTTCTGTGAGCTGTAAATAAATAATCTTGTAGAAAAATCGAATGCATGGAAAATGTTAAGGTTACCTCGGGTTTATTACCTTAAAAGAAGAAATTTCGGTTAGAACGAAAATATAGTAATTTTGCGTGGTGTAATTTGAGTGGCCCTATACTGTCTATGCATGCAGATTATATTTGTTATGCTCCTATGAACCTAAAAACCAATGAATATTTTGACAATGAGTTCTGTTGAAACTGCTCAATAGAATATGATAGAATTCTTAATACTACACCAATCAAGAAAAGAAACATGTACCTACTATGACCCTAAATATATTTTCTTATATGAGATTGTACTTAAATCATTGTTGAATTCTTCGTCGAACGACAATTTCCATTCTCTCCTCGCATCTTTGTTATGGAAGATTTTAGTCGTTGCTAATGAAAGACATTTTTCGAAACAGTGGTCAAAAAAATTTTGGAGATTTAACATTTGGTCAATGACGCTCAGAAATGAGATTTTATTTGTTGAAAAAAAAATCAATTTATCCAAATACCGAAACATTTCCATGATAAAATAAGATCAAGGCCGAAATCTTAAGTTTTTACGTTTTCAGTTTGACGTCATCACTTTAACCGTTTTCCAACAATCTTTGTAGTCGATGCATGTCGGATAGGAGTTCACTTAATCTAAGGTCAAACTGGAACAAATATTCAAAGTGGTCAAAAGTGCCAGCCTAGTTTCGAAAATCTCTTGAAGTAAAGATAATTCAAAATGGGAAAATGTTAGTAATCATTCAATGTGTCAATATTGTTCTAGACTAACAAAAATATTCTTTCGACTTTATGCACATGCTCATTCATGTATCGATTCTATCAACCTGAAGTTTTCTTATTTTTCGTCCGTATATGTACTTTTCAGGATTAAAAATTAGAATCGCGCAACACTGAAGATGATAAAAAAAATATAGAGAGAAGAAAAATCATGTTTATCATTTTAATTATGTTCAACATAAACGCGACTGGACATGTCTTTTGTTGTGTAGTATATATTTACTTCTCAAAAAAAGGGGGGGAAACATACATAGATTTAAACAAAAAATGTATGTCTGACAGAAAAACGTAATTCAAAGACATTTTTGCACGTATTAATAAACATTACGCCCGAAAATGTCTCTAACAGTACTCTGAAAATTCAAGCTGGCAGATTTTGTGATCAATAAGTGATCCTTTTGCAGTCAATAATTGCAATCAGGGATTATTTTTTTTTCTTGTGATCATTGATCAAACAAGTTTACGTGATCAACAATAATAAAACTATGCATTCCTTGATCGCAAGATTTTTATCCTTGATCACAAGGTCGCATCCCTTGATCGCAAGGTTGTGATCCTCGATCGCAAAGCTTTAATCATTGATCATATTAAGAAGTTGTGATCCTTGAACACAACAGTATTGTAATTTATTTGATTATAATTGATAAATAATTAATTCCATTTAGAAATAAATTAATTTTATTAACTGTTTATATGCTTATTTCCCATTATTGAAAGATTATGACAGAAATAAAATTAAATAATTTAGGTTAATTGCAAAATATTTAATTATACGCTACAAGGCGATACAAATCTGACAGTGTAAAGATTTGAATTAAAAAAACACAATATTTAAATGTTACATTAATTATAAAGTTTCAGTGAAAATAAAAAATGGATGAAAAATTGGAACTAGTTTTTTTTTTTGTTTTGTTTTCTTTTGTAATTAAACGAGGCGTCACACTGTTCAGGTAAAAAAAAAATCTTTGACGTTGTCTGTACACTGAAGCAGTAACAACAGGTAGATGTTGTACTTAAATATAAGGTATGTTTAGTGATATTGTTAACTTCATTACTGTTTTATTTTAGATTTAGACATTCTAAAGATGTATGCTCTATACATTTCAGGTATGGTGAACTTGTGTTTGAGGTAATTTTTCATATGTTTGCACTATCACACTTTCAAATATTGGCCTTCCATTTTTGTAATTTCAAAATGTGATCTGTCCACCTTTTTATATTGCCCACATCCCTCTAGTTTAAAATGCCAATCGACTTGATGAGTGCCCTGTGTTTGTCTTTGTGTTGTGATTGTCCATCAGCTAGGGACACTGGTGTTTTTTATCGGGCAACGAATGACAATGATTGTAAAAACACTTTTCAAGCTTCCTGTATGTTTGTTGACAATCCCGCATTTATGGTCAGAATAAACATGGATGCAACGTTGCTCGACATCTAGCAATGAATTCCGCTCAAACGGTGCTAGAAGCCGTCTGGAATTTAATATGAGGTATGGCCAAAGCTCATTGTTGAAGGCCTCATTGTAACTTCAAGATGAAGAACAGCAATAAAAGCGTTGTTCCATTGCTTTATACCATGAATTAGACATACTTAGTTTCATGTGCATTTACTTTATATCTCTTCACTGCTTATTCTGTCTTATAAAAGTTCAACTGGCGGATGCAGCCTCCGAAGGCGGGTTGTTGTTGGGAAAGGTGGTTTGGTGATGAGGAGTATGAATGGATGAATGGATTGGATTGGGGATGGTGTGTTAGGAGTTGACAATTTACAGTGTATACAAGGTTACAAAGGAATACACACTGTTTATGTGATGTTTATTGTAACATGCCAAGAAAAATCCACTCATCTATATCAAAGGTGTCCCTCTGAGCACGTTTCTGGCCAAATACCTTGCCACCATCAAGAGACAGAAGGTTGCCATTGAAATATAAGTTTTCTGTAATAACTATTCGTCAGTAAATAGTCCGGGTAATAAATAAAAAAAATGTACATAAAAATATAAATCTTCTGTAAAACATGTAATAAAGTATTGTTGAAATTGTTGGACCAGACTTTTTATTCAACGAGGCGTTGCAATGCTCAATGCTTTCACACTGTCTGTACATTAAAGCAGTAACGCACATGCATAGTTTGTACCCAAATGCAGGGTATATTTTGTGGTATTGTAGTGATCTAAACGTTTATGATACTTGATCGTATCCTGCAATCATTGATCACAATTCTTACAATCACTTATCTAAACTTTCGCAATCATAAGTCAGAAGTCTTGTGATCAAAGATCAACGATCACAATTATTTCGTTTTTCATTTTGTAATCCCTTAATGATCATTTTACAGTCAAATTGATATGTTGGTCTTTCAGGGTACTGTAATAACGCGGGTCATTACTTGGAGCACCTACATAACAGTAAGAAACTTATGAAGAGTGTTCACTAACAATCTGCATATATACTGCTTGTTTGATTTTTTTATATTCCTTGATTTGTAAAATCATCAGTCACAATTTTGAAAAATTCATATCAGACCACATATGATAGAGAATTGGTATTACACCCTATGTAATACAGACTTCATATTACATCCCTCGAAGATATAAGACTGGCTGTATTCTCCCTTTTAAACACATATCAGAATATGATAAATATATTTAATATATATCATGTGAGGAAGATAACTATTTCCTGGTAATATCGACCTTACAACCAGGAATACCGGAAGACAAGACGTATATCAAGTATGCACCCTGTTATGATACTGCATAATTATTTTATTTTTATATCATTGGCTTTGATATTTACAAGGTAGATTAGCAAGACTATAAGGTAATGAGTTTGAGGTAACTTAATAATTTCTAATTGGCAGTAAAATCTGCTAGATAAAATACAAATTAAAACAAATTTAATTTACATTATGCTGTTTTAATTTGATCATTATCGCAAAGTAATTTTTTCGTACCCCCCCCCCCCAAACCCAACAAATTTACTCGAAAATGGTCAATTTTTGTCTATTTTCACATAAAAATAACCATGGACACGGAAAAATGAGTGTTGTATATGACAATGTTGCATGAATTCTGTTTTTTGTAAAGGTATCTAAACAGCGTTTTATCGACATAACAGTTTGCCGGAAATTCACAAAAAAATGAGACTTTTTACCACTTCAGATTTCTCCAAATTTCACCATGAGTTTAATCTTAATATTTGTTTAATCTATAGGATATGTGCAGATATGCAAATTAATTGTTTTACGCGATACATTCGTTATCTTAAAACATTATTTAGAAAATGGAGCGCTAAATATGACTAAGTACAAAAATCTTATCCCTACCCCAACAAATGTTCATTTAAATTTTCAACTTTTATGTAACAGTGTAACAGTATAACGTTTTATGTAACAGTGTTGCATGAATTCTATCATGAGTTGGTATTTAAATCCCACTTCATGGCTTTAACTCAATATTTTGTTCGAAATTAATGAAAAATGGGAATTTTCTGAAAGTCTGGTTTGTCCGAAATTCACAGCAAAATCCTTATATGTAGCAAATCTTGAAAATTTATCTGCAGGAATGCCGAATTATTATTATAACAGGTTCATAGGTTATCCTAAAACACTGTTTAAGAAAACAAAAAGTATTCAATGTGACTCAAAATACCAAACATTGTACCCCTATCCTAGCAATTAAACTTAAAGATCACCAAAATTACCTGTCTTTACATAAATATGAACCAAACATACTAATGTTTTACTTCTTCTCCAAAAGATGCATTAGATATATCGCAGTATGCGTTTTTTACGCCAAAACATGGGTAAAATTGGATATTTTATCCGATTTTTGTGAAAATGGGAATTTCTGTCTTTTAGAATTCTACAAAATTTAAAGTTGATTTGTGAATTTGTCAAATATGAGGCGGTTATCTCATAAATTGCAATTAAGCTTGTCTCAGCTATATTTTGGACATCTTAACAAATTGTTTAAATATACATGAAGCAACAATATAATACGGAAATTTGCACCTCAACAGCAATTACTTTTGAAAGCATGTTTACAGTAAAAAAAAATGTTCATCCCAGTCATAAAAGTAAAACAAGAATTTTGAACAACAATTCTGAATTAACGTTCATTTTATTAAAATTCAGAATTGTTGAATATCTAATTGTTCAAAGGACGTATATCTATAGATTAAAGAACTCTTAAATGATCATGTGACACTGATTATTGAAGGCCTGAAAAGTTAGGTGGTCACTGGATAACTATTCCAAGTGAGAAAGTCTGCATAAATAGAATTAGTTCTCACGTTGCCATTCAACTATTAAACTCCTAACTATAAAAAGTAGGAATAACACTCTCTATGCTCTCTATTTTGAGGAAATTGACACTTTGAAATTAAAGTCGCCCTTTTGGCCTTATCATAAACTGGCTGTAGGCATATGAGGAGGACATTACTAGCAATATATTTGCATACCTTTTCGAGTGTTTCCTGGTCTCTTGACCTTTCCTTATCTACAAAATAACATGACGTATTGTAGTAAATTGAGAAAAAAAATCCCGAATTCACTTCTACTACTAGACTTTGCAAAACACTTTTATTGCATCATACGTAATCATATGGTCATCTTGTTGATATGAAATACAAATAAAAATGAATAAACTGCTAAAAACCTGCATATAAGGTGCACATCAATAAGCACTCAGTCAGAATACAAAGTAATAAACCGTATGTAAAAATAGATAAAATTATCATGCTTAGTCAAAATTGAAACTTTAAGATTATGTACAATGCTGTAACCAATTACTGAATATTTCATTGATTTAAGCTATAGAAAAATGATTAGAAAAAATTCAGATATCTTGACAAAAGGTTAACTTTTTTTTACATTATTTAAATCAATGTCAATTTAAAATCAATGATAAAATGACTCCAGAGAATTTGAATTCCATATCATTTAACTTTAGCACAAATGAGCGTTTTCCATTTTATATCAATCAAGGTTGTGACAAGAAACATTTGTCTGAAATGAAGTCTCCATTCCGTTATTTTGTTCCACTGCGATCACAACTCCCATTGTTTAACCATTGCTTTGTCTTTCCTGACCGGCCAAGCGATACAATTCATTGCAAAATTCATTGAGCCGTTGATAAAGATGTGCTTCACTCTCAAATACTATGTTTTTTACTGCAACATCCAGTTTCAAGATGTTATCGGATTGGCTTAAATCTTCGTTGGTACGTTTTGTATTATCTGTAGTAGTTTAATAATAGTGTATCATATAGGGAAGAAAGTTGAGAGGGGAAATTTACACAGCACAGTTCAATTAATTTTATAGTAGTTTAAGCAATATAGTCTTAAAGTAAAAAATGACTTAATGTGTCAAACTATTAAGGGTTAGACATATGATTGGCTACATAAAGGCACGCGTTTTACTTCCTGACATTTATATTTTACCGCATATAGTTAATTCACCTTTTCAGATTTCTTAAAAAAAACAAATTAAAATGATTTTGTTATTAATTATCATAAATTTGAAATTCAGACACAGATATAGAAAAAGAAAGTGTGTTGTCTTGTTTTATTTTTTGTGATTGAAAGGAAATTTTACAGTCGTATAAATTGTACAATTTAATCTCTTCTCAGAAATACCTTCGATATCAAATACTGCTGAAACCATCGATAATTTTTTGTAAGAAATATTGGAAATAAAAAAACATATAAACAATTTATGAGATCGGACATTACTATTTTTGAAGATTTAGATGTACGTGCATCATAATTTAAAAAAAGGAATGTTTCAGTTTCATTTAGTCATTTGGATATAATATGAAGACAGTCACTTAAATATGCTATGACTTACATATTTTATTGAAATTGAAAAGGCAATAGAACACATAGAAAAGTTTTTATTTCATGAGAGCTGGAGCATTTAACAGCGTTCACATCTTGACATTGTTCACACAGAAGATATGTTTATATTTTTTGCCTATTGTCCGTGGTCTTCCCTCGTCCACCTTAATTAGGTGGGATATAAAGTTATTTGCTCAAACAAAATTTTCAAACGATGTTAAATGCAGCAGTTACTTTACAATGATGATGTTTGTTTCTTGTGCATCATATAATAACATTTGCAAAAAGTCCCTTAGTTTCTGACTTAAATGCACCTACCTAACACACAGCTGAAATTTTCATAGTTATAAGATGAATATTTAAAGTTTCTTTTTTTACCCTATCCTAAGAGAATCGTACGGTGACATTTTTTTTGTAAAAAATGTTTTTAATTACAGGCAGTATTAAATTTCGGAATTACGGTAGTGTTATAATAATAGCTTCTGAACACCAAATTCCGATTTATAGTAAATTGTCAGTGTTAGTACCATAAGTTATACATATCTGTACGCAGGAAATATATTCTGAATTTCAATTCATTTATTTTTCGCGGGCTAAAATGTATTTAGACTCCAGATATATGCATTTATAATATCACCGACCTCTCTATTTCAACGATTTTATTGTTGTTCGGCATCTTGAAATCACCACGAGGTCTTCAACAATGGACTTTGCTCATACTTAATTGCAAGTTCAAGAAAAACCCCTAGCATCGGTTCCAACAAATTCATTTATAGATGTCGAGCAATGACACACCATGTTCCTTTACTTACGGGTATGGGATCGTCAACAAGCATAAAATGAAGTTAAAAGTACAAAAAATTTGCGCAACAAATCAGTTCTGTTCTGAACTCTGTAATTTGATATCAGTCCATAAATAGCAATCTATCGATATCGGTCAGATGATATCATATACATATATTCTGGATTGGTGCCCCTACAAAAAATTGGAGCATATTGTTTAACCCTAGTCTTTCCGTTTGTTCCTCTGTCTGAATACAGGGTCAATGGATTGTCAGCACAACTCCCTCTACAGTTTTATGTTAAAAATATTTTATAGATCCTTTGAGCATTTATCGAAAATGTGCATAGGGTAAAGTTATTGAATATGGTGTATTTCTATGAAAGTAAATTAATTATTGAACTGATTCACTTTTCGAGTAAATTAAATAATTTGTATGCTAAACTCCTCCTTTCTCTCATTGGAAGATTTCATTTTTCCAAATTTTCGTGCGTGCATGCAATAAACAAGGTGATTTGATCTGCACTGAAGAGACAAACGTGTCGAAATGACCATCTGGAGAAATGAAACTTGCAGTTTAAATTTAGATATAGTAATTCAAATGAATTGATAACAGATTCTACAATGACCTAAATCAAGATGAAGAACAACAATAAAAGCGTTTTTCCTTTGCTTGTTTTTACCATATAGATGTCTCATGAGTCATTCTGCATTAAAAAAAAAGTTAGCATTCTGTCTGACGGTAAAGATTAAGTTCTCATTTACGTGTTATTGTATTGTTTTTTTTCCAACTTGATTTTTTTTGGTGCAAAACATAGTTGTTTAGTACTAGTAATCAAGCTACAATGATTTAAATGCGAATTGTCCAACCTTAGGTGGCCATCATTTTAATTCAATAGTAACGAACAAAATTAAAAAAGCAACACATGGTAGATGTTGACTAAAGAGAGGTAAATGTTTCAGACATGTAGCGGTATCCTTAAAAAATTTGATTTACAATACTTTGTCAGTAAGGATCATTTATGTTTTATAATAATAATGACGACCTTACATTCTTAATGCGGTCGGAATTCTTCACATAGGTGAATTCAATTTATAAATTGAAATAGCTATATATCACGGGTACCTCACTTAGTTATATTTTCAAATAATTCCTTTTGCAAAAAAAAAAAAAAAAAAAATTTTACGGACATGAAGACAGCAAAACCTTGACACTATTGTTCATAACTTGCTTGAATACTAAAAATCGAGTCTCAGTAAAACACAATTCAATCACACTATTAAGTGTGGGCCACGCATTGCAACTGCACAGTGTAAAAATGACTTTTGCAAACACTGCAGTCATTGCTTCTGTAGCTAATTTTTACTATTCTACAAGATTTGCTAATGTTGGAGAGAAAATAAAAATCAAACGTCGTATACTGAAGCTAGTATACTTTTATACATGATGGTTCAGAGAATGTTCGGTTGACATGATGGCGAAGGTTATTTTTTCAAATTCATAACTTTCCCAAGCAATATAATTGCGCATGGCACAAAAGGCCAGTACTTACATAAAACCAAAAAAAAAAAAATATGTGTATGAGAAACGGATGTCCCTCTTACAGACAAACAATAGATAAACAAAATTCGACCACAGACAAAGCTCATTTCTGTATCAATTAGGGTCTCTGAGCAATAGATCTAAGTTTAAAAAGCAATGTCATTCAAACGTAAAATAATAGCCAATGGGTCAGATCATATTGCTGCCTTTGAAGTACAACCCCGATTTTCTTCTGACCAACTTTGATTGAAGTATTACTTACACTCGTGAGTCAAATAAATGCAAGATGCGACAAACTGCCTGGTTGAAGCATGTCCAAAGATATCCCAATTGAAGAACTATGGCTGTTGTATCTTTTACAGTCCCTGAGAAATGGACCTTATATCAAACATACAGAAGTACAGATGCACATACTTGCGGCCATATGAACGGAAAGACAATGTCATATTATATTCCTTCCACATCCATCGATTGTTTATTTAAATTGTGTTCTGGTTAGTTTTTTTACGTATTGCAGAAAACGGGACAATATTTCACTTTTACTTTATGTTTTGAGTACTAAATATCTAATGCTTTCAAATGATGTAAAATGTAGCCGTGTGTTAGGTAGGTAGATGCATTACTAATTTGACTTGTCAGGTCACTCATCTAATATCTAGAACAGTTACTAGGAGAATGCACTCCAAGTAAACCCCACTTATTGGGAAAGACAAATGCCATTTGTTGCTCGAACGTGTGTCAATAGCAAATTATTTAAAAAAAACACACACACAATTGATGACGTATAAAACTCCATAAAGTTAGTTCTATTTAGGTTTGATACAATGTTATTGCTAATTACTAAATACCGAAGCTGCTGTGAAATGATATCTCAAGTGTTTTCTCTAAGACATATCCTTTTACAACTGGAAAAGAATCTTACCCATATCAAACGTGTTATCTGATTCTGCTAAAACAATTTCGACATGACTTTTCAAACTTTTTTTAAGAGAAGTTAATTGGAGCATTTTTTTCAAGAAAGACTTCACAGCTTTATGTAGCATCTCTTTTGATGTGAAACACTTATTATCGAATTCAATATGTACAGCTGGACATTCTTTTTCCGCGCCTTGATATTTGACTTCATATTTTCCTTTATTCAGTTTCCCTTTTATTTCATGTAATTGTCTTGCAACTTTCGAAATGTCCAAATTTGCATCTCTCAGGTATAACGAACACTTTTTAACACCTAGAAATAAAAGACAAACAATAGATGATTAAAAGACAAAAATTCTTTTCAAATAAGTCAACGATCAAAACTTTTTTGTTGGGGACACAACGTCTAGATTATCTTGGAAGCTTAAAAAATTGAGTCAATAAATCACAAAAAGTCTCCATTTGCTTCCCAAAAACCAGATATATTAATTAATGGTGTCTGGAATAAAAAAGGAGAATCTACAGGGTCCTTTTTATGGGTTTTCAATAATAAACAGACAATAATGACTCAATTTTTGTATGTTGACATTACGCCAAACAACGGATGGGGTAATACTACCCCAAGATAACATTCAACATTGCATGACAAGATTTTGATTAATATATCGTTAAGCAAGCACTGGGGTTATATTACCCAAAGATTTTATTAATTGTTAAAACATCAACATAGGATGGGGTAATATTACCCCAAGATTTTGATTAATAAAACGTTGAACATGGGATGGGGTAATTTTCCCCCAAGATTTTGATTAATAAAGCGTTGAACATGGGATGGGGTAATTTTCCCCCAAGATTTTGATTAATAAAACGTTGAACATGGGATGGGGTAATATTCCCCCAAGATGAATTTTCGATATGCAGACGGACAGACAATGAACGCCAAGTGAGAGCGTAAGCTCGCATGGCGTTTCATGCTATGTCAGCTAAAACTCTTAGATTACAGTTAAAAGACGTACGGAGTGAGAGTATACCATATCATTAAAAATTGTCATATATGAAGGTTTATTTCTATTTTGGTCTTCTTCTTTTTCAATGTTAATCTTATCTTTATACCACAGGCCTTTCATATTTTTCATGTATTTGTTTTTTTTTTTTTTTTTTTTTTTTTGTTTTCATTTCGTTGTCACCTTGTCCGCATCTGCCGCCTTATTTTTTTTTTTCGTCTAATCAAATCGCTTTCTTGAACATTGTCTCCCTTTTTTCGCTTGTGTCTTGTTTCCATTTCCGTAACTTTGTGTATCGATCTTATGTTGTTTTGTAATCTTGTTTATATAAATCCGTCTTTCAATTGGTATAGCCTGAAAAACGGAGAAACACAATATATAAACAAACATCCTGACAATGTAAATGATATTCGCGGCGAAGTTTTTTTTCTAACATGTTATACAAGAAAATTTGTCAATCAGTATCTATAAATACTAGTACTGTAGACATATTTTTTGCAGATGGCCATTCGACAACGTATGCCTGTTAAGGGCAGTCGGAGGGAGACGGCAAAAAACTAAAAGGACCAAAAAGCAAAACCAAAACCAGCTAAGGACAAATATCACGGCAATTTTTAATATTTCAATATTGCAGGTTTTCAAAAATAAAATAAGTTTTTCACGAAGACAGGACAAAAACAATTTGCCTCCAATCCTTTATCTGGGGTATAGAAATTGCTCATCGATTCGATTTTGCCAATCAAGAATTAATAAGAATGTATAAAATTAAAATACTTACATCATCAACATGTTTTCTAAATCTTTTCATACTACAGAATGCATTAGATAAGCATCATTTATTAACAATGTACTGAACAAACAGACAATTCAGAAATACTATCCAACACATTGATAAATCCATTATAACTCAAGTGACCTCAATACACTTTTCGTATGGTAATGAAAGACAATGGGGGGGGGGGGGGGGTTGTCTGGGATGTTTCAAATAATTCGGGTTTGGATCTTTGGAGATAAAAAAGAATATGACTGTCAACAACATTAAATAAACAAAAGTGACCCCGAAAGAAAAAAAATATCGCGCCTATAGATGCGTAAAGAGTTTTTGGTTATGTGAATAATTCGATTTCAGAGACATTCAGACTTGTTAATGATACCAATATTGATATTAACAGCTATCGGAACGGCTACAAATGCAAGGGGCGGACTTGAAGTTAGAGGAGGCTCAAATGAAAAAAAGGATTACAGAATTCCTGTTTTGTTATAGAATGAAAAAATGCTCAATTTCAGAAATTTTTAAGTGTCGGGAATTTCAAAAATGCATGCGTAGTGTTGCTTACACTAGATATATATTAAAGAATGACAGTTTTGTTATAAAATGACAAAGTCCAACAACCGGATGAAAAATGTCCCAAGATAGCTAGAAAATAAAAAAAAAAACAAAAACAAAACAAAACAAAAATAAAGAAAAACAAATCACACGGTACTCATCTACAATATATATTGAAGCATTCCTGCCAGTTTAATTCAAAAGTACGAAGCAGTTTAAGGGGGAGTTGCAGACAATGGAGGCATACGATACTAATAACAACGAAGTACCGAAGTTAGTGTGACTATAGTTTCTGCATATGATCATTTCGAAGCTGTCTAAATGCGCATATGCAGAAATTAAATTTACAGTTACTTCGGTATTCAGTTATTTGTTACCACTGGGTCGATGCCACTGCTGGTGGACTGTTGGT
>MJUU01074073.1:100265-117203 GCA_002080025.1 Modiolus philippinarum
AATTGAAATTTTTGGAAAATTTTATTCATAATATTCTTTCGACGGAGTTTATCTTTTGTGAACCAAACCTTTAATGAATTTTATCATGTTAAAGGCTTGAAAATTTAGATTTTAAGTGTGCAGTTTAAACTCTGTCAATAAAAATGACCAAAACAATTGAATTTTTTTGAAATTTTATTCATCATATCCTTTTGAAGGAGTTTTATTTTGCAAAGCACAATTTTAATGAATTAACGCATTCTTTTAGGTTTTAAAATCAGAAATTTGTTGTGCGGTTTAAACTCAGTCTTTTGAAATGACCAAAACAATTTGATTTTTCAAAAACTTTATTCATTATATCCTTTCGAAGAAGTTTCATATTTTGCAAAGCACAGTTTTAATGAATTTAAGCATACTGAAGGGTTGAAAAATCATATTGTTAATCTGCGGTTGAAACTCAATCATTAAAAATGACCCAAACAATTTAGTTTTTTGAAAATCATTTTTTTTTCTTTCTTCTTTTTTTTTTATCAAATTAAATTTGTCTGTGTTCGACGATTGGTCAAATCAGATGTGCTTCCAAATTTTAATGCATTCGAACATATATATACTGTGCATTTCCTACGTACAAGCAGAAACATCATGTAAATATATAATATTAACCTTAACGTACTGATTAAATATACCTAGGGTGTTATAATATTTTTCTTTATATATTTCAATTGTGAATTCATTTTTGTGATAAAACGAAATTATCATTTCGCAAAATGTATTTAACTTGAAAGATGACGTAAGGCTATCAATCAGTCACTTACAGATAGGACCGATCAATCATCCGTCAGTCACGTAATTTTCGTATTGTATCCGTCAAATACGTGAATTACTGTTCCTATCCGTCAGACTTTGACGGATTGATGACTGATCGATCACTGATCGATGACTAATCGTTGACGGCTGACGGATCGCTTAATGATCGCTCTTTTAGTAACGGCTTCTGAAGCAAGGACTGTAGCTATCTCGTGGCTATGGACTAACTGTGTCGTTGGAACGAGTTAGGGTATCGTGGCCACGACTTAGCTATCTCAAGGGAACGAGTAGGTATGTCGTTGGAACGAGTTAGCTATCTCGTGGCCATGACTTAGTAAGTCGTAGGAACGACTGAGATAGATATCGCGTGGTCTCAACTTGGTGTTAGTCTAGTTTGTCGTGGAAAGGAGTTAGTATCTCCTCGCAACGACAAAGCTCATGGGAACGAGATATTATTTCGTGGCCACGCGATAAAAGAAAATCCATATGTCCCTTCCATGCTTCTGTATTCCTTATTTTTTAAAGTATTCTTCATTTAAAGTATTATCGCAATATCTAATCTTTATTCACTTTTAAAAATGAAGGCGCTCGAAATTGCGTGATTTCATCTAGCTGTCATTGTCTTTGCTTAAATGTAATATTTTCATTTGTATTGCATTTCCCGGAACTTGTTATCTTGGATTTTGGACAAAGTCTGTTATTACTGATTAATTTGATTGAACGAAAGATTAAAACACGTACGGTTAAGAAATTGTAAGAGGAAGGTTTAAAAACCACACAAGTGTTCCACCGTATGTATATTATCTGCAAATGGACTGGAATCATCACAGAAAATACTGTAATGGCTATCGATGTCGAAATGGCTTCAGGTTTACATCCAATTCGAAAGACGGGCTATATGTTTGTCCAGGAGGAAGGAGGGTTATTGGCTACTTGCTATTACGTAGGTTGTATGGGTGTGCCGCAGGAATGCGTCATGTTTTTATAATCAGTTTGTCTCAAACAGGGTATCTCTTTTTTCACCCTTGCTGTCTTGAACAGGGTCATTATTTTCACATGGCTATCTGGAAGGTAGTTTTAGTATATCAACAGTATGTAAAACAGCATTTAAAACTAGTACCCAGCAATAGAGAGGTTGCATCTAAGACGTATACAAAGGCATATACGTATTGACGTATCGCAAAGGAGCACATGGAGTAACGCTAATTATGTCTCAAAAACCTGGCATCAGTTTGCCATTTTGCAAATGCAATAATAAATGTGATTTTTAATAAAAATTTCTTATATAAATAAATCTAACATTATCACGGAGAGATCAATTAAATGTATGAGCAGACCAGCACAAACCAAAAATGATCTTTATTACCCCAATCATACATCAAAACAAAACGCGAAGGGCTTTGACTCCGCGTCATGTAGATTAATTCACGAATAGGTATTGAAAAAATGTTCTGAAACTCGGAGCGAATTTTCAGTATTTTTTTAAAATGAAAATGTTAGCTGCGCAATTCGCAGCCGACGCAGAGATGACACAAGATAATCTTTTTGAATTGATAGGGCAGGTTTATTTTCTCACCTCATAGTTATTTTCTGTAGCCAATTTGTCTTGTTTTTTTGTGTTTTGTTTCCTTGTTTGATTTTTTTTCAATACATTTATTTTACTTGTCAGGAAAAGTATCAATAGAAAAAAAAACTCATATTACATGTCAAGTGTTTGCAGAGCCGAAATATTGAAAGATGTACGTTTACATGCATTGCACAAGTGTATTATTCAAAAATCACGTATAAGATTCTTCAGACATTAATCGTTCACTCTATACCAACAAAGTATTTATTTACCTTTCGGTTTTCTCGATTTATTTCGGTGTACTCGTTGAGGTTTCATTGGCATATTTTACGAATTTACATATTAAATGAGAAGGCGGACAGGGTATAAGGAGACTTGGAGAGAGAGGGATGAATAGTGGCGGGAGAAAGGAGCAAGGGATGGCGGAAAAGGGAAGGGGAAGAAAATGGACAAAAAAGAGAGACAGAGAAAAGGGATTAAAGAAAGGAGGAGAGAAGTGGGAGAAAGGCATCTCCTGTCCATCCCCTCATTAATTGGAATAGGCTTGACGGAATTTCATAGAGCAGAGGCATTGTTCGCACCACGCAAAAAACACCTCTTTAAAAATCCATTACAATATATGTTTACTACATTCTTAAAAGTTAAAAGAAAACAGTAATATTGTAACAATATAAACTGTTAGAAAATCAGGATAACATTCTAAGGTTATGATCATTTAATAAGTAAGTTTTTCAATTTTGGTTAGCAATATTTCAGCTATATCAGGAAGAGATTCATTTAATCTATTTAAAAGGATTGAGAATAAAAAAAAATGAGGTAGAAAACAACAGCAGGTTACAAGCTTTCACCAATGGCATTAGTACTTGTTACTTTTTTGGCCATCGCCAACAATACAATGGCAGTGTTTGTTCTAGATCTGGTTCCAGTAAAGGGTCACATGCATGTTAATTCTAAACATCGTGACAGTTACAATCAAAACTCCGATGAAGCTAAATCTCGAAGCCCTGAATATCTGTATCCGGGTCCGTTCGCCCACTATCACGTACGCCCACCTCCCTGTTCGCCCACTTTCACGTTCGCCCAGGGTCCGTTCGCCCACCATTTTTATGAACATTTATCGTTTGTTAAATGGTATTTTACATATATGTTAGCCAGGAAATATTTGTTTGTTTTTACAGGAAGACTATGTTGAAAGGCCATTGCAAAGGACGGAATAGTTGATATTCTTCATATTTTTTTTCTTTTTGGGTCCAAAACTGTCCTTTTTTGAACATGTCTTTGAGAGAACAGCCTAAGGAACCTAAGCTGTGAACGCACGTTAACTTTCATCTTCCAATAATTGTTTTTTTTTTCTTTTCAAAATTTACCCAGCACAAGCAAATATTGTAAATTTATTATTTTAATAAATGCAAAGCAAACTTCATATAATAAAGATTTGATTACAAATGCCTAATCGGCAATGAAGAAGACTAATTACTAAAAACAAGAATTTTTATACAAATTTGTATACAAATCCTTGCTACGAATAATTTGTTTAATAACAGATCCCAAAGCAAACATATTTACTGATTAAAGTTATAATAGTTTCCAATCAAAATTAATTATAAGAACAATCAATTAATGTTAAATTGAATTTAAAAAACAAACAACATCTTAATTATAAAACTTTCAATAAGATGAAACAAACACCTGTCAATCAACACTTCAAAAGTAATCATTGCCAATTAATTGTAAAATTAACATTCATAGGCAATTTATTCACATAAGTATCATGTATGTTAAATTAACGTGTCATGATAATTGCAAAATAAATAAAGGGGAACGAATGGACCCTGGATGAACGAACCCTGGGTTAACGTGTATAATGGGTGAACGGTCCCGTTACACGTGGCAAAACTTCGTAGTCATCCAAAGAACTACTGCATACGTCTGCATGTATTAAGTTATTTCGTAATACGTGAAAATAATCGGATTGTGTGATTTCGCATGTCGATTTCATTGCTATAAATATATACAATACACTGTCACAGGTCAACAAATGTTATTTTAATCTTCGACAAATTCCTGCTCGACTTGTTCGCTGATCCGAAACGTAATATAAAAAATGAGTTATTTGAAATACAACTTAAAAACAAAATGTATACGATTTTGAAAGAAACTTGCGCACTATATTTTATCGGAAGCACGAAGATCATCTTTTAGAGCTGTTAATATGCTTAAAGCCTCATGTGATTTCTTCTTGTCATTTTAACATCTCTCCAGCCATTTCATATCTTCGAGATAAAATAAGAAACACCACATTTACTCGGGGTTGGGAGATGTTCATTAAAGCTGAACATATAGAGTAAATACAAGAACATTTATTTGTTTATTTTCTGACCTATAATTTGAAATTATGGTAATCGTTATTTGTCTTACTTTTTGTGTATTTATTGTATTTTGGTTGTTTTTTTAATCATTACTGAAACAATTCCATAGAGAGAGAAAAAAATTCGTATTAAATGTCACTTGTTTGTAAAGCTAAAGTATTTAAAGATATACGTTTGCATGCTTGACACACGTATATGGTGCTTCAGAACGTTAATCGTCCACTCAAGCACATTAACAATTCATTTACTTTTTCATCTACTCAATTAATTTAGAAGTACGCGTTGAGGTTTCATTGAAATATGAACAAATGGACATAACTTGGAAAAGGTTTGAATGAAACATTTAAGGAGCAAAGGCACTGTTTGCATCAGCATCATTAGGGTAGTTTTTCTTAACAATTCTTTTTTATCTTAGGTGCACGAGCTTTGAAAAAAAAATTCCGCTGTATATTTCCCATTGCCAAAAAAAAAAAAGAAAAAAACAAGATGTGTTTGTGAAACACTACATATGCCCCCAGATTCCCAATTTTACCCCTTTTGAACCCCTATGACCTTGACCTTTGACCTAATTTTTTTGCATATTTATGTTCGTCTTGACTAGACCTATACACTTGCCAAGTATCAAAAATCTACCTTATATAGTTCAAAAGTTATAGCCAAGGTTAAAGTTTCGGACAAACAGACAGACAGACAGACAGGACAAAAACAATATGCCCCTCGATCCTCGATCTGGGGGCATAAAAATACATTCACTCCAAACTCATACGTTAGCACTCCTCATTATCATTGAATCAATAATCAGTCATCCCAAATAAACTGCAGGACACAATCTCCCAGACACCCCCCTCCCCGAAAAAAAAAATAAAAAGAAAAACATAATTAAAGGCAGAAGACAAACTTAATAGTCTGGAAAGCTGCATTTGGTATGCGGTAGTCAGCGGTAGGATTAAATCAGTTTTTGTCACCCAACCCCCTTTTTTCTCAGCTGTTTTGCTATAGTAAAAAATACATACAGATTTTTGAAGTAATTAATGCGCGGTCTGTTCGAACGGTATTTTGTAGGTTCAGCCTTCAGCCATCATTAGCATATGTAAAGCATGAGACGTATATCTAATATATCAAGCTTGCATTCTTGTTACGAGTTTACATTTTGAATGGTCACTATATACTTAAGTAACAACAGCCTTCATTTTCAAAAGACCACTTGAACTTTTGTATTCATTTTGCAGGAGCAGTCCCTTCCACAATCTATGTGGTTTTGTATGCCGAATTTGACAACGTCATAGAAATAGACAGGAACAGAAAAGTATTGTTTAACTACAGTGATTAAATGAATACTCAAGAAAAAGAAGACGTTTTTAAAGGGCTGTTAGCAAGAAACAGATTTAACGTGCCTTCGGCACTGATAGGAAAGACGAATCCGGATACGCTGGAGAACATTGGATTGCCATTTACACTGAAGCCGATTAAAGAGGAGAATACTACGAATTAAAATTAAAAAATGTCATTTGGGTTTACTTATTTGTTATCAAAAAGTACATGTGAGATACACACACAATATGTTCAATATTCAACTTTTATCATGGTTTCAATCACAAAGAAAATCTTAGTTTTATCGGGAACAATCTCTTTCTTTAACAACAGATTTAAAAATCCATATCTCATGTCAAAATTTAGTTGGGCACTACACAAACTGTTCATATCATATAAATGAAAATGTTCCATGGGAGATACCATAAAACAGCTGTGGTGCGTTTGACTGGGATGATCTATTTCACACCCTTGCCAGTTCCTCGACCTTTGTTTTCACGTGCCTTGAAAAGTCCAACATATATAATTGATGGGTTCTTTAAAACACAGATTCTTAATCCGTAGTTCTCAATAAAGAAAATACACAATATAGAAATCACTATAGACTGTTACATTTAAAAGAATACATTGTACTTTCTATATTCCGGTATGTAAATCCACAGGGTTGAACGTACGGACAGTTTGGAATCAGCGTGGATGTGACAAAGGGGTTGGGTATATTGTATCGGTCGTGGGGGAAAAACCAAAAATAATGGAAATGTTTCTCCTCTTTCTGGTTATCGTCACTCACGAACAGGTTGCCTCCTAAATGTTTGTGGATCGAGGCGTATATGTTGTGTGACATGCAATGTACGACATCGTCTAAATCATCCATGGTGTATTCCAGAAGTATACATCTCTTCGCTGGGAAATAAACGCTCATTGTGTCATTCTTTAATGCGACACCTTTCGGATCTACGATAAAATATCTGCCATCGTCTAAATTTAACGGGCTGTTCTGGAAAACATACATTCATATTTTTCCCGGGTCTATCATTACAGAGACAAGGTCATTCCTACCCCGTGTCAATAATGCTTGACACAAAACTTGGACCCCCTCTGTTTTCTCGACAAGAGTCGAGAGTTCTAACAGTGCCCTTGCTCTGTCTTTTCTTGTCGACTGTTGAGACACGAATACCAGTATCCTATTTCTGACGGACAAGACGTGCTGTAAGTCTTTAAATAAGTAGTCTAAGGAAATCTCGTGCACCGACAGGGCGTAGTTTTTTATGTTCTTGTTTCACATGAAAACATACAAATTACATGTTTTAACCACTATTCTCTTTGGGTCGATGAGTAGAATTATGACCCCTTCATTACATCTGCAGGATGAACCCCTACGCAATAACGATTATCAATACACACAATTTGCATTACAGAAAGTAGGAGAAACTGATTGATGTTTCGAACAATTAATGAACTGTTATTTTCTTGTTCAACAACTGTGAGCGACCGTAAGTGTCACAGCAAGAGGAGGTTTCAGAGTTTTGGTTTTATTTAACATTTTCGTTGATTTTTCCAAAGTAAGCAGCACTTTACCCCGCATTTGAATACAGACTCCTCTACGTGTAAGCAAAAACGTAATGGACATAATTGTAGAGACCATTTTGTGTATATTGGCATCGAGGTCTCTTAATACTTTTGATTTGCTTGCTTTAAGTTCAGATATTTCTTTTACATGGTCTAGACATAATGTTACATATCTGGATATTCTAATACCTGATCGGTCGATCGATAAAAATACTTCGCAATACGAAGCATTTCGCTTACCTTCATATGATACTGAAGTCCCTTCAATTAATACTGAATAAAATCAAAGTTATACACTACGTGCACTATCAAATAAAACACGTCTGATCAGTTTGAAGAACACTGTTGAAATGACGCTTTCCAATTTCAAATTTACCTGTGACGGGGTAATCTGTTTTGTAACGATGGATCTCATTGGTCCGACCAAATTTCTGACTGTCTAGAACTGGAGGGAAACACTTCCATTGGTCTGTTATAATTTCAAATCGGGTGTGCAACGCTCCCATGGGTTCGTTTTGATTATTTGAATTTCAAATCTTAAGGAATGCTCTGATTGGTCCGTCTTTGTGTATCGTCACTTCCGTTGACCACATACTTTCGGTTAACGTCATGTCCGGGGACGTCACACTTCCGGTTACGTATCTTCCAGTCATGTGACTTTGGTTTGACGTCATTTCCGTAATTTAACTAATCCACGGTGCTCATGTACTACTTACGGGGTTACACGTTGACTCACCACATCATTTCCTGTTAAAGGGCAGCTTAAAGAGAAATACGTCAATTTCTGGCGCGCATGCGCGCTGCAATTAGGTCTTAAATAGCACCTACGGGATCAGGTGTTGATACAAAATGCCGAATAGGGCTTCAATTTGGGTTACTTGTGGTTGCGCATGCGCAGTATAAACATTTTGTGTTCCGGTCACATGGCTTCCAACTCCGGTAACGTGAATTAAGGTGACGTAATTCCCGGTGATCTCCCATCACAAATGATAATTTGTTCGGTTATATATATACTACTTATGTATTTCTCTTAAGGTCCAATGTTAAACTAAATTTCTCCGCCTGTGGCCATGTTTGGAGATTGGTCGGCACCAAAGTAATAAACTTGGTCAGCGTCTTACAAAAGTAATTCAAACCGTCTTTAGATTTAATCCTTTCACCGGTTGACTAGTAGATCTTTGGATGCTTTTTCCCCTAGAGTCCAATGCTAAACTTTAGCTTCACCTTTGCCAGCCATGTTGGATGACGAATCATTATCGAAGAAACAACCTCATAAGTATCATTTATGCCAACTTTGGTTAAAATCTATTCCTCTGTTCTCTAAATATTTGTATGCATTTCCGATAGGGTACAATGTTAAAATAAGTTCACAAATGGCGGAAATGTTGGAGGACGGATCGGCATGAAAGTATCTATAAATAAGTCAGCACCTCACAGGCATTAATCGTGCTATGTTTTGTTTTAATCATTCGGCATTTTTCTAGAAGATCTTTGTTTGCATTTCCCCAGAAGATCCAATGCTAAGCTAAGTTCGCTGCTGGCAGTCATGTTGAACGACGGATTTGCACCAAAGTAACAACATTTGGTCAGCATCTCGTGTTTGATTAAAATCCATTCAGAGGTTCTCTAGAAGATGATCTTTGCATCTTTTTCCCCATAGTGGCTTATGTTAAACGAAGTTTTGCTGCTCGGCGGCGATGTTGGATGTCGGATCGGCACCAAAGTGACAACACTTGGCCAGAACCTCACAAGTATCATTTATGCCATGTTTGGTTGAAATCAATTCAGCGGTTCTCTAGAAGATCTTTGCATGCATTTTCCCATAGGGTCAAATGTTAAACTAAGTAACCCCGCTGGCGGCATGTTTGATGACGCATCGGGGCCAAAGTAACAACCCTTGGTGAGGTACTCACAAGTAGCATTCATATCGTGTTTGATTTAAATCCATACAGCGGTTCTCTAGAAGATGATCTTTGTGCGTGATTCCCTATAGGGTCTAATGCTAAATGAAGTTTTGCCGCCCAGCGGCCATGATCGGCACCTAAGTAACAACATTTGGTCAGCACCTCATAGGCATCATTTTACCCCCGCAAACAATATTTGGGGTAAATAGGAATCATCCTGTCCGTCTGTCCGTCAATGCATCTTGTCAGCGCATGTTCTCCTAAACCCCTGCTTGGATTTTTATGAAATGCTACACGGTTGTAGTACGCCACCCATAGATGTGCATGAATTAATATGGTTGCCCTCGGAATATTTGAAGAGGGGATAATTTGTCTTTGAATATTTTCTCGGAAAAGGGTGGGGCAAAACACCACCTGAAGATGTGCATGATAAGATATGGCTGCTGACTAAAATTTTGAAGGGATATAATTCGTCTGTGAATATTTTCTGAAATAGGGGGTGAACATTGTCAGCATATGCTCTCCTAAACAGGAGATGAATATGAATGATGGATATGAATGTTACACAGTTGTAGTATACCACCTGAAATTGTGCATGAAGTTATATAGTTTCTGTCTGAAATTTGAAAGGAGAGATAATCATTCTTTGAATATTCTCTGCAAAAAGGGGGAAGTATATCATTGTGAGGTTTCTCCAAATCATATCCGGACGTTCCTCTAAACTTTTTTCTCGTCATAGCATTGGCTGTGATTTAGATCGATTAGTTGCCGTGTGGGACGAACTCAGGACGAAAGGGCTCTCAAAAGCCTGTATCGCTCACCTGGCCCTTGATTAACATAGACATTTGATGTTAAAGAGCCCAGATATATATAGTTACACTATAGTTCCAATATGCCAAATTAGTTTAAGGGAAGTAGACCTCTGTTCGTGTTTGCCATGGGGTCCAATATTAAACTATATTCCCTGCTGGCAGCCATCTTGGATAAAGTGTGAACTTAAAACAAGAGTTTTCTTTTCAGGGGTTCACATAAAGACTAATGTGGCCAAGTTTGCTTCTAATTGGCACAATAGTTTCAGAGGAGAAGATCTTTAAATGCGTTTCCCAAAGGGTCAAATGTTAAAACTATGTCCCCACTGGCGGTCATGTTGAATGTAGCACGATCCTGAAAAACACCCTTTTTGTAAGGGACCAACCAAAGACTATTGTGGAAAAGTCTGGTACCAATTGGCTAAGTAAATTCAGAGAAGAAGATCTTTGAACTTTTTTCCCATAGGTTCCAATGTTAAAACTATGTTTCGCGCTGACAGCCATTTTGAATATCGTGCTGACCTGAAAAACACAATTTTTGCAAGGAACCACCTACAGACTATTGTGGCCAAGTTCAGTTCCAATTGGCCCAGCAGTTTTAGAGGAGAAGATCTTTGAATGTGTTTTCCAATAGGGTCCAATGTTAAAAGTATGTCCCCCGCTAGCGGCCATGTGGATGTAGCGCGATCCTGAAAAAAAACTTCTTTTTGTATGGGACCAACCAAAGATAGCTGTGGCCGAGTTTGGTACCAATTGGCTCAGTAGTTTCAGAGAAGAAGATCTTTGAACGCATTTTCTCATAGGGTCCAATGTTATAACTATGTTCCCGCTGGTGGCCATCTTGAATATCGCGCTGATCTGAAAAACAGCTTTTTTGAAAGGAACCACCTGAGGACTATTGTGGCCAAGTTAAGTTCCAATTGGCCAAGCAGTTTCAGAGAAGAAGATCTTTGAACGTGTTTTCCCATAGGGTTCAATGTTAAAACTATGTTTCCCGCTGGCGGCCATGTTGGATATAGCGCGAACCTGAAAAAAAAACAACTTTTTTAAGGGACCCCTGCAGGATTATTGTGGCCTAGTTTAGTACCAATTAGTTGAGTAGTGTCATAGAAGAAGATCTCCTTAAACGTGTTTTCCCATAGGGTCCAGGGTTAAAGCTATGTTTCCTGCTGGCGGCCATCTTTGAAATCGCCCGGACCAGAAAAAACACATTTTTTGTAAGGGACCACCCAAGGACTATTGTGCCCAAGTTTGATTCCATTTGGCCCAGTAGTTTCAGAGGAGAAGATCTTTGAATGAAAAGGTTACGCCTGACGGACGACGGACGACGGACGCAAACCGATTGCAAAAACTCACCCTGGCATTAGCCAGGTGGACTACAAATGTGGACCTGTTCCACTTTTGCGTGCAGGTTATATTAATTCTAACACGTTTTATTTTGAAGATGTAAGCAGACTTGAAAAAGCGGTTTGGCTTCGTAAGTGGAAGGGGGGTCTCACTGGGGTTATTTCAGCCCATGGCCGAAGTAGCTGAGTGTGACATCAGGTGCTCCGGAAGAGTAAGCATGTCCTGCTCTGTTAACAGCACCCTCCACACTTAGAGTGGGTAAATCCAGGAAAATGTCAAAGTCGGTAGTCAAATCCGGGAGACGTGAATCTAGCTTTCATTTGGGTTACTGACACGTCATATCTTTCGATGGTGTTATGGTGACGGCCATAGAATTTCTTCAGGAATGAAATTAACAAAGGTTGAATAAATCCCTGACTAAGCATCTTTTAGGACAGTGTTTTTGCTCTGTTCAAAAAATCACTGTATAAACTACACGCTCGACAGTAACGAATCAACTGTGAAGTGTACACTTCTTGGGCTCGAGAGGTAGGTTTATTGCTACTAAGAAAGGGAAAGTTCACAATTGGGAAATTAAAATCATCACGCTTATCATACAGCTTAAACTTCAAACGTCCATCTTCGTCAATATGCAATAACAGATCTAGGTAGGAAGCTGAAGTAGGTGTTTCAGTTGTTTCTTTAATTTCAAGCTCATTGAAATTATGAAATACAATTATGGCCTTTAATTGAGGGTAATATCCATAATTATTTAATCAAGAAATGGTTATTTTCCGAGGTCCGTAGGAGCGAGGAAAACAACCTTTTTGAGATAAAATAAGTATGGATATTATTTCAAGTCGATTTAAGGATTATACTAAACACTGAAACAGTTGTTTGATGATCTCAATATCTAACTCAAACTAAACCCAAACAAATGGCTTTAATACTGGATCACGGGTTTGTATCTACTTCCATCACAAGGACTTGCACCCGGACTCAGAGAAAAAACACATTTAGTAGTGAATTATCAAAAAAGAATCTCGGGGAATTTAGAAAGTTAACATTTTTTTTAGACCAGGAGTAAGTTCCTTCGTTATGATCGAGCTTTGCCAATTCCTCAATAATTAAACTTTCGAGCTCCGGAGCTTGTGTTGGAGCCCGGACCCAAAAAATTGGCGCGCTGAGCCCTTGTGTTGGAGCCCGGAAACCTCATGTTAGAACCTGGAGCCCCATGTTGTAATCGGGTTGGAGTCTGGAACCCTTGTTCTTCTTACAATATATATTTTACGAATACGCTTCAAGAAATGTGAAAAGTTTTTCGGCCTGGGTTGTACATTTTGAAATACAGAAAAAAATACATGTAGTCATCGTCAACTTTTCCACAAAAACGTAAGACATTTGCGCAAAAAAAACGAGGACAATTGGGAAAACGAATTGAGAACATTTGCGCGAACGAAAAGTGGACATTTGCGCAAACTAACTGACTTCTTCTAAATAAATAATAACCCAATTAGATCTTTTTTCTACATTTTTTTGTATAAATGACTTCTTCCATTTGCCGCGATCCCTGCTTATTTTGATGAGAGTTTTCAAATTCCACATGTACGACCTGTGGCGAAATCGCATTGTGAAATAGAATCTGTAAATTACTTCAAATTTTCAGGTAGTAAAATATAAACAAGACTTAGTGGCACGTAGTTTCCATTTTTATATGGAACCGTGAAATGGTATGAAGTTGCTTAAAAGACTTTGGAGCACACTTCAAAGTTTCTTCCATAAATATCGTTTGCGCAAATGTCAACTTTTCCTTTGCGCAAGTGTCCACTTATCATTTGCGCAAATGTCCTCCTGTTTTCAGGTAAATTTGCGCAAATGGCCATAGCCCAAATGATCGCTTTGTGTTTCAAAGGTGTTTTTTTTTACTTAAACTTATTATTGTTATTTTTTTTTTGAAAGGAAAAGGGGGATGACGCAACTAATTCATCATTAATAAAGTACTTTTCCAAGTTTACAAAATAAAAACAAACAAAATTATTAATATCATAAATATAGGATCTTAAATTCTTGGTCTAAAGGATTCGGTTTCTTGCTAAACTGTGGATTGCTTGTATCACCAAAATGGGCAAACTTACAATTCAATATTTATTACTTAATTTGATAGGAGGTGTACCCTCTAAATGAGCGAAAAATCATTTTGAATAAAACTTTCAACATTTTGCCGAATTTTCTTTCCTGATTATATTTATGACAGATTTTGGACACAATGGTTCTCTGAATAAAACAGTTTTCACTGGACAGAGAAACAAATGACAGTACTTTATTTCAATATTCATGATAAAACGGTAGTTTTTTTTTCAAATCAGAATAAATTTCTAGTATGATTTCAGTGATAAGATTTTACTGTTAAATATAGGAGAGTTATCACGTGCTAATCAGTCATGTGACGTCAATAATCACAATCATGTTTAAACCTCATCATCATAACGACGTTGGCACATCATATAATATCAATACCACCGGACATTATAAAGTGTAACACACCACATCATATAATGTAAAACCGACATCATTTAATTTTGAATCGACATCATAAAATGATGATTGCACACCATTTAATGGCGAATGCACATCACATAATGTTAAATCGACATTATATAATAATGAATGGACATCATATAATGTTGAAAGCACATACTATAATGTAGAATGGGCATCATATAATGTTGAAAGCACATCATATAATGTAGAATGGACATCATATAATATTGAAAGCACATAATATGATGTAGAATGTACATCGTATAATCATTGTTACACATTATACAATGATGGTTGCACATCATATAATGTTGAATGCACATATTTAGTACTGAATGCACATTATTTAATAACGAATGCACATCATATTATGTTGATTGCACATCATATAACGTTGTTTGCATATCATATAATGGTGACTGCACATCATATAATGGTCAATGTACATCATATAATGCTACATGCACATCATATAATAGTAAAAGCACATCATATAATTGAAAGGGAACATAATAAGGCAGTTTTTGCGTTCCACAGTCCTTTATGATTTATCTCATTTGGACTGTCTGTGTCAACCATGACCCGGGGGAGCTATAAAGGCTCTTGAGAGCATCTTGCTATTGAAATATACATATTAAAAATGATTTATAGATTTCCGCGTGAATTTATAAACACATAAAATACTGACACCAAATTTACTGTCGATGGTAACATGTATGAAGTACATATAAACCTGTCCTCCAAGTGCGTAATATGATTATAACTTGTCATATCTGTAGTTTTCGGAAGTTTTAGATTTGGCTTATTACGCTTACGGTGTTTAAGATTGATAGAAGACAGACAAAGATATTGCTTCATTGTATGTAAAATTATGATTTGCACACTTTATTTAAAGATAATCTTTTTTATGCCATAGATTTTTAAATCTTCAATAAGCTACTGTCATATTTTTTATGTAAACGATAATCATTATTTTACATTTTTGTGATTTTCTTATAACATGAAGCTTCCCTAACACATTGACTGTGTTAAAACTTAAATATGTTAAACAATGATAAAATACTTAATTGCTGTGTTAATTGTCACCATTTCCTCTCCTAGAAAATACTGATGCTCTACTGATGTGTACACACTTAATGATGTTTTGACGATTGAGAACTTTTATGAAGTAAGTGAGAACCGAACCGTCAGTCAAATAACGAACAATGAATATTTTGTGTGCTTTGTGAAAAATGTAAAGGGGAACTCTGGAGGCAAGCTATCAACAAATGTTTAAAGAATGCCTAATTTATCGCAATATGTGCACAAAATCAGGAAAAAGACGTATATGTATTTCTTTACCTGTAGGTTGACCAACACAGAACGAATCTCGGAATACATAAAATTTTTATTTATTTTATTATTATTATTATTATTATTATTATTATTATTTTTTTTTTTTGGTAATGCAGTTGATATAATGGATACTTTTACACATTGGATTTTAACACGAATACGGAAGATAAAAGAAAAATAGTAGTTTAATTGTGAAAAGGAATAAAATATTCATACAACGATGTGTACCGATTTTCAAAGATGTCAACATAATATTTAAGAGATGTGGAAAATGTGCTATTCACAAAACCGGAACAATAATTTGCAACATAAGTTATTTACTCAACATTTAACAGATTCCCATCTCTTTTAATTTCTCAGGGATGATTTGTTTATACAGTACTGTGCAACGTAGCCCTTACCGTTTGACGAACGCGAAACGGATTGCTGACGGGACGTGAACGGATCGCTGACGGGAACGTGACGGGACGGGACGGGACGAATCGATTCACGTCCATAACAGTTCACGTCCAGGTACTCGTCATTTGACGAATACAATTCGTCAATTGACGAGAGAGGACTCGTCATTTAATGATATGCAAAATAATCACTAGATTAATAGATAATTGAAATTTTCCAATGAAACGAAACGAATTCAATCGTGATAACGGTTTTATACAAAATTGACAGTGACTGGGAACAGTCCAATGCTTTAATTTGATATGAAAAAATACATAAATTGAAAATAAATAGCTAAATTTCCATTCATTTTGTTAAGAACTCCACCAAAATACAGAAAATGATAAAAAATGTCAATCAATTTTAATCAAATAATTTTTTTAGTAATTGCAAATGAACCATTCAGTGCGGAACTTTCCCTTTACATATTATTTTGTTAAAAATTTCATGAAAATGAAAACATGTGATAAAAAAAATTACTTATTAATCTTCATTTTAGTCATTACATATACACCGGTCAGTGTGAAACTTTCCCTTTAAACATTATTTTGTTAAAAATTCCACGAAAATGAACAATTGTTATAAAAAAAATTTCTTATTAATCTTCATTTTAGTCATTACATATACACCGGTCAGTGCGAAACTTTCCTTTTACACATTATTTTGTTAAAAATTCCATGAAAATGAACAATTGTTATAAAAAAAATTACTTATAAATCTACATTTTAGTCATTACATATACACCGGTCAGTGCAGAACTTTCCTTATACACATTATTTTCTAAAAAATTCCATGAAAATAAAAAAAAGATAAAAAATTACTTATGATTCTTTTTTTTGTCATTACAAATACACTGGTCAGTGCGAAACTTTCCTTTTACACATTATTCTGTTAAAAATTTCATGAAAATAAAAATATGTGATACAAAAATTACCTATGAATTTACATTTTAGTCATTACATATACACCGGTCAGTGTGAAAC